>VVHJ01002170.1:2597-30101 GCA_015107715.1 Tylochromis polylepis
TTTCGATTTTCTTTCGGAAACATGAATAATAATAATAAATTTCTGCCGTTTTTCCCTTCCATAAACAAATTAAGCTGTCTTAGTTCTACCTGTTTTGTTTTTATCAGTAACAAGCTTCCACACCACACCAAACTGAACTTTTAAATCTTTTTAAACCTACAGTTTTATTGTTCTTTAAAAGTAGACCCATGTAAGAAAAACAATTAAAAAAAATACAATAAATTAACTAGTTTTAGCTTGTTTTTGTTATCTGTATATTTTTTGTTTTGTGTAAATTTTATGTAATGTGCCTGGAAATTAGACGTTTTGCTAAAATGTAATGTTTACATGTTGTTTTTTCATCTACTGGTGTCCATTCATATGCGTTGTCCCTGTTAAATAAATAAAAATAACAGAATACTAAAAAAAAAAAAGACATCCTGACATATCTATTACTTAATGCCTTTGGTGTGAGAGGTGGGTGGTGTCTTTGTAAGACTTTAAAACTGACCTAAGTACATTTACAAATCCAAAATGTATGCCCTTCTTCTTCACATTTTTTACATTTTCCATAGCTATGAGTGGGACAGACTGAGTAAATCAGCAGGCCTTGTCCAACCTCTGTGCAACATGTCTGACACTCCTAGTCTACTCTTTCTGCATAGGCTGCCATACTTGGATTTTATATCCGTGACAAATAAAACAAACAAACAATAAAAAAAACTGACACATGGAAATAATCTGTTAGCTAAAGATCAATAAACTGATAGGTAGTATTTTTAATAATGGCTAACTATTTAAGTAATTTATCAAGCAAACACGTTTGGTTCAGACTAAAAGGTTGTCAGATATGAAGATTTTCTTTGTCACACCTGATGGTAGACTCAATATGTTTAGTTGTGGACTGCTAACAGAAAAATGAAGACATTTAAAACTAGTGAATAAAAAAATGTGTGTAGATGAATCAACAACATGGATAATTAGTGGCAGCCCTATTTTTAGGCATTGCAGATGTTTCTACTTTTCTTCCTGTTTATATTTTACACATATAGAAAGTTAAAGCGCAAATGAATATTTTAAAATAATAGTTTTATTATTTGCAGTTACCCACTACTTTACAGATTAATATTTGAGAAACCCAAATATTTATTAAATTTAAATTTAATAAAATGTAACAGTGTATAAACCAGGGGTCTCCAACTCCAGGCCTCGAGGGCCGGTGTCCTGCAGGTTTTAGATATCACCCTGGGTCAACACACCTGAATCAAATGATTAGTTCATTACCAGGCCTCTGGAGAACTTCAAGACATGTTGAGGAGGTAGTTTAGCCATTTAAATCAGCTGTGTTGGATCGAGGACACATCTAAAACCTGCAGGACACCGGCCCCCAAGGCCTGGAGTTGGAGACCCCTGGTATAAACTAAACCAGATACTGTGATAGTATACAGTGATGGAGACACTTAAAAGACACAGTCTTTAGCTATAATAAACAATCCAATCATATTGATGGCTCAGTTTTGTGTGGGACAGTCCTATTATTGTGCACACTCACATGTATTGACAATGGTCGATATATGTGAAAGAAAGCTGTCTTTTACATTGTAGTGATAATATTTAGTTTAAAACTTACTATTCCAGAAATAGAAATGATTAACTGCTTTAATTGATCTCGTTTTCTTGACTTCTTGACTGATGCCTTTAGATTGCACCTCTTTTTTTAAAACCACCTTTGCTGTATTAATTGATAATATCAAGTCTTCAGTAAAGTATAAAAAAGGCCTGTCATCTCACACTAAAAATGAGGAACTTTGATCAGAAGCAGGATCAGCAGCTCACATAGCTGCATGCCTGTTTTATCAGTATATTTCTAAGGGTGTTGTACAAGTGAGCAGTTAATTATGGTAGCCTTTATCAAACTGTTTTTCAAAGAGATGCAGTCTGTTTATTTTGAAGCTGATTAGGCCAGAATTCAAAGAACGTATCTCTCGCGCAACTGGGATGGCAATTATCTTAACATCTCAGCTCCTTATGCACTCTCTGGCACCCTCTGGCCAACGCATGCTCCGTGGTTTAATAATAATCCCCCCAATGTGCAGATTGTTTTAAATCCACAATACGTTCACTGTCACAAGGATTAACGAATATTATATTCTTCGTCTTTCTTTGAGATTTTTACGTGTTTTATTATATTTCTACATTCATAGTAATATTTTCTTATATTTATTCATAGTATTAGTTTCTTTATAGTATTTTCTTATATTTATTTATATAGTATTTATTTATTGTAATATTTTCTAGTTGTAAAACATGAAGTCAACCGATTGTGTGTGTGTGTGTATATATATTTCTTTTATTAAAATTTATTTATTTAATTAGCTAATGAACTCGGTTAGACGAGAATTTAGAGTATAACATTTTAACAAACCTAAATTCTTCAGCGAGCCAGCTATCGCGATAGCATTTCAGGTCTATGTGAGACCACGAGGCGGATATCCGGTCTCTTTTCCGTGGCGGACCGTCGGAGGGTCGGTTTGGCAAAATGAAGGTATCGTATTTCTTTAACTTTGTTTCTCTCCATGTTGTTGTTTTCTGTTAAATATTACGATATGTTGAAAGCTGACAATGTGAACTTTAAAGCGGGTTGGTTTAAAGCAGAATTGGTGGCTCGGCCGCTCAGGATGAGCTTTGATTATGATGATGAGAGCTAGCTGACGAGCCTGTCGAAGAGCGCTGTGGAAACATGGCCGCACTCTGAGAGCAATGTGGGTCCAGTTCAAGTCTCATTTTACTCAAATAAAACGTTGTTAGACTTTTATCTCCCCTCCGCTGCACTGTGATGATGTTAGCCACTGAGCCGGCTGTGTCAAAAACTAAAGCCGGAGTTTTCTGAGCTTTGAGCCGGCAGAGAAGCTAACAGGCCCCCGAGCCAACTTCTCACCCCCTGATTCAAACATTAGTTCACGCCAAACAGGCTCACGATGTTGCTAACCGCTGCTTCACTTTGGCGACGTTTTTTTTAAACTATATATCAAAATCCTTGAACGCTTTAGCAGCTCAGCTCGCAACATTCACCTACACCTGATTTGCGGTAACCCGTGACCTGTGTGCACATCCAGTAACGTGGTAATTGCTCCTCTTTTTCAGCTGAACATCTCATTTCCCGCTACTGGCTGCCAGAAGCTGTTTGAAGTTGATGATGAGCGAAAGCTGCGTACCTTCTATGAGAAGCGAATGGCCACTGAGGTGGCTGCTGACCCTCTGGGAGATGAGTGGAAGGTGAGTTTGTGTAATGATTGGTAAATGTGTGGCGTGGCACACCAGCAGACCCTTTCTGACTGACCCGTAGTCGTTAAGGGGGGACAGCGTGTTGCCAGAGGAACAGTGGAGCTGCTTATAGATGCAACCGGCCCTTATAACCATGGCTGATTGAAACCGCTTTGCTCCCTCAAATTTTAATGCAGTTAACTTGGATTATGTTAGGCTGGGTTATATGTGGGCGACGATGTGGAAAGAAAAGCTAGATATGACCCTGCCAAAAGTAGTTGTTTGCTGGTGAGTAGTCGGTGAAAATTTGGCCTTAATCGACCAGGCAGATTTGCTATGAAATGCCTAGAAAGGATGCAAAGCAACACACGGCTCTATGCTTTTGCAGGGCTATGTGGTGCGCATCAGCGGAGGCAACGACAAGCAGGGTTTCCCCATGAAGCAAGGTGTGCTGACCACCGGTCGTGTGCGCCTGCTCCTCAGCAAGGGCCACTCCTGCTACCGTCCTCGCAGGACTGGTGAGCGCAAGCGCAAGTCTGTGCGTGGCTGCATCGTTGATGCCAACCTCAGCGTTCTCAACTTGGTCATCGTCAAGAAAGGTAGCGTGCTTCATATGTCACATTATTTTGATTATCTCTTTGGAGTCACGTGTAAATGCTGCAGGATGGCACGCCAGCAGACCCTTTTGGATTTTCCTGTATTCATTAAGGGGGGACAGTGTGTGTTGCCAGAGTAACTGTGGAGCTGCTCACCAGATGCGACCAGTCCTAGTAACAGTGGATGGTTGAACTGCAATGCTCTCCCATTGTTTTAACTGATACCATAATAATACGGTAAAAATGAAACTATTTTTAAAGTTTAAGGAGGTTGGAAAGAAAGTGACTGGACTTCAGTAGGCTTGTTGAAATGAAGAACTAGAAGCCTCTTGGATAAGAGGTGGAACACAATAACTCCTGTCACTTCCTTTCCAAGCTCCTTGGACTACCATGACCTTGATGACTGAGAGCCTACACAGATATAGTATTGTAAGCCTTCTTAATTTGAGTCTTTTTATCTCTCATAAACGAAGACAAAACTAAACAAATCCATAAACTACAAGTGCTCATTTTAAAGAAACTCAATTGAGTGGGGTGTTCTTTCACCAATGCTACACGACACGGCTGGGAAGATTTTCCATAATCTGACTGATGAGGTTTGCTGTCTCTGTTCTTCTGCATTGGTGGAGAATTCATTTTTAATTTATTTAAATAAAACCTCATATCTTCCTGTAACTGCTAAGACACTCAAGTTCTGGTACATGGTGGGAAAATAAGACTCTGACATGTATACTTTAAGCATTTTATGCCTCAGCACTGCCCAAACTGGTGAGGCCTTTCTCTTGTTCTGTCAAAACTGAGCTGCACTGGTGTGCAAGTATGAGTTTGTTAAACAGTGAACAGAATAGTAAGTTCAGCCGTTTGAGACACGTATTATTTAGGACTGTTACAGTCCTGTTCTGTTGGTGCTAGAAATACTTTTAAGAATTCTTTAGATTTGATTGATTGATCATCCTTATTGTTGTAACTCTCAGGTGAGAAGGACATTCCCGGGCTGACTGACAGCACTGTCCCTCGCCGCCTTGGTCCCAAGAGGGCCAGCAAGATCCGCAAGCTCTTCAACTTGTCCAAGGAGGATGATGTTAGGCAGTATGTTGTGAGGAGACCCCTGACTAAAGAAGGTAAGACGCTTTTTCATTTTGAGAAAGGTCTCCCTCCATGTGGAAACACAATAATGATGTAAAGCGCTGTCAGAAGCATGCCAGAGCAGCAGGTGGCACTATAATGCTGACTGTATAGAAATGTTGGCCAGTCTACAAATGGTAGCATGGAGCACATCTTCGATGTTGCAAGTTTCCCAGAAAATCTAAACGACACATCTATATCTGCGATTACTGTAGGATTCAAAATAAGCTAAAAGTGACCTTAAGGTCCTACATAAATGTCTTTTGACTAAAATTTTTTTTGTTTTTTGTTTTTGATGGTGTGGTCAGCACACTGCTTGGTTTTCTGGGATTTTGGGAGGTATAAGTGCTTTCTTTTCCCAGTTTGGCTATTGTAGAGTTGGTTTAACTCCAGACAAACTCGACACTGGTGTAATCAGAGGTCCTTTTTATTTCCTTCCTTTTTGAAGCGTAAGAGCAGGGACTGTTATAAAACAGGTCTTTGACGCTTTTCTGCCAGTGAGTGCATCTTTAGGCTTTTTTGGGGGGGGGGGACTGCATTATGTAAACACAACCTTGCCGAGATGAAGAAGATGTGTTGTATGTAACAAGCGTGAGGCGGACTAAAACTTGTGGAAGTTTCTGTATGAATTCTGACCAGAGTATGTAAAGAAGTAATAAACATTAATTTCATTGTAAGCATTTGTTTGTTCTACAGTTTGTCATATCTGTGCTTGTATGATTGTGTTTGTAGCAAAGCTAATTTGAACTCATCAATAAAGAGAGTGCTGTTAAATATAGTCTTGTTGATGAGCTCCCATGGTTATTCAAATTTGGGGTAAAGGAGCTGGGATTAGGAACGAGCTGAAAAATGAATTTTATGATAATAAACTTGATTCAGCAGAAGTGGAGGCTGCAGGTATCTCCCAGATGTGCTGTGTTGAAACCATTCAGTTTGTGTGAATTGTGTTCTGCCTAGTAATGAATCATCAGCAGGCTTTGATTAATGCAGGGTGTCGGCATGCAGACAGATAAAAGTTACTGTTTTTTGCAGAATTGGAAAGTAAGGAATGTGCTTCCTTTGAGGTAGTACAGTACGAGTTGTGTGTACAGACATAGAAACTGGGAACATTAAGCTTCTTCCTCATTATCACACTTGACCTTAAACTGTCAGTATTGACAGTATTGAGTATTGACTTTCAATCCTCTCGCTTTGGTAGGTAAGAAGCCCAGAACTAAGGCTCCCAAGATCCAGAGACTGGTGACTCCTCGTGTGCTGCAGCACAAGCGCCGCCGCATCGCGCTCAAGAGACAGCGCACCCAGAAGAACAAGGAGGAGGCCTCAGAGTATGCCAAGCTGCTGGCCAAGAGGATGAAGGTATCAAAGATTACACTACTCTGCTTTAGTTGTGTAGCTGAGCACTAAATTGGGTTTTTTTTCTAGTGGTTTAGATCAATGAAGACAATGTGACAAATACATTTCTGGCAGGTGTGATATTTCCACTAGTATTGGAACGGCTGTATTACATCAACTACATTGTGTCTAACATGTTGTAATTAATTATTAAGTTATGTTATGATTAAATTTCAAGTGAATAAAGATTAAAAGTACAGGACTGTTTTTTAGCAGTATAGTTTGAGTTGCCTTGCATGCTGTAATTCAGCAGATTATGGTTTGCCTCTGGAAAACATCCAAGGAGCACGTGATGGCGAAATGTTAAGGAGACATGAAGTCAGACATGTGGAAGCTGTTTGACTGACACGCATTTGTTCTTGTAAACAGGAGGCCAAGGAGAAGCGCCAGGAACAGATTGCCAAGAGGCGCCGCCTTTCTTCTCTGAGGGCATCCACATCCAAATCAGAGTCCAGCCAGAAGTGAAATGGAATCAAATAAAGTCATGTTTTGCTGAAACAGTGTTGTGCAGTTGTCATTTATTTTCTCTTCCACGTATCCCACCCATGAAGTGACTAATTAGATGATTTTTGTCAGCCCCTACATGCATGCATATGCAACTAAAAGTTTTAGTTAGTGGTGGATAATCTGGGCTGAAGAGTTTTAACTCTTAAATTAGAGTATATGGAAGTCCAGTACATAAACACCTGTGTTTTATTTAATTGTTTTGTTTTGGAGGGTTTTTTTTCCTGACTTAATGAGATATGGTCAGGGTAACTCCATAGAAGCATTAACAAAAATATATGAAAGTACTAAACAATTAAGATGGAACTTGGGTTGGGGTGTGTGTGTGTGTGGACTTCTCTCTATACTGGAGATCAAACACTAGGGGCTTCCAAGGCTTGCATTGCCTACGTCAATCCTTGAGGGTGGTACGTCGTTGCTGTCCTCCTCCACTGCTTTGTATGAATTCAGGCTGCTGCTCCTGTTAACAGGTGGGAGCTCTTTGACCAGCTTATCGCCACCCAGTGGTAATCCCTGGACAGAGTACGTGGGTGATTTGGGCCAGGGCCCCACAAACACTGAGGAAAGAGAAACTAATTTTGGAACCACTGGAGGGGCCTAGTACAGTTGCTGTTGCTCGATCTGTAAGAATTGTCCGTAGAGGCAGAGTCCCCATCAAAGTAAGGAATCTCAACCCTTTTTCTATTACTGTATGAGGTTGACATTCAGGAACCTTTTGAGCAAATCAGGCTAGGTATGGTTGAAGTTGGTGAGCTCAGAGTTGGCTAGTAATGCTCCTGATTTTGAAGTTATGACACAAGGGAATTCAGACCTATCTACAGAGGAGCAAGACGAGCTAAGGAGCCTGCTGAAGAAATGGGGCGACGTGTTTGCTGCCCACAAAGAGGATTATGGCCACACAGATGTAATCACCCACGCTATCCCCACAGGTATGGCACCTCCTGTTAGAGGACGGTACAGGCCAATTCCCCCTAATATGTATCAGGAAGTGCAAGAGCGGCTGAATAATTTGATTCAATCAGGGGTGGTTGGGGAGAGTACAAGTCCTTGGGCATCACCCATTGTCCTGGTATGTAAAAAAAAAAAAAAAAAAGGGAACAGAGTTTGTGGGGATTACCGCAAGTTAAATGCAGTGACACATAAAGATGCCCACCCACTTCTTAGAATTGAAGAGAATTTGACAATGCTGACTAAATCAAAATGCTATTCTACTCTTGATCTAACTAGTGGATATTGGCAAGTGAAAGTTTCAGAAGCTGACAGAGAAAAAAAACTGCTT
This sequence comes from Tylochromis polylepis, assembly GCA_015107715.1. NCBI lineage: Eukaryota > Metazoa > Chordata > Actinopteri > Cichliformes > Cichlidae > Tylochromis > Tylochromis polylepis. The sequence goes on from VVHJ01002170.1 coordinate 10,737, forward strand.
TTTGTACTCCTTTTGGCTTGTATGAATTTGAAAGAATGCCTTTTGGTTTGTGTACTGCCCCGGCAACATTCCAAAGGTTGATGCAAAGTTGCTTAGGAAGTCAAATCAGAGTCTACGTTGATATACTTGGATGATGTGATAGTATACTCACCTGATTTCAACAGCCATTTAGAGCATCTTGAGGCAGTGTTTGCGAGATTAAAGAGCTATGGTTACAACCAGATAAATGTTTTCTTTTCCAGAAACAGGTCAAGTTCCTGGGTCACTTTGTGAGCAGTGATGGTGTAGCTTTGGACCCTGTTAAGATTTCCTCTGTACAGAATTGACCGGTTCCACAGACCATTCACCAGGTGTGTTCGTTTTTGGGCTTTGCCAGTTATTATCGACGGTTTATTGCGGGATTTGCAAGGGTTGCTAGGCCTCTTAACTCATTGCTGGTTGGAGTACCTAAGAATAAAAAACAGAACATTCCCATAAACTGGGACGAGAACTGTTAACAGTCTTTTGATCTTCTGAAACAGAAACTGCTAGAAGTGCCCATTTTAGCTTTTGCTTACTTCAGATTACCTTTTCAGCTCTACACTGATGCCAGTAAAGTGGGCCTTGGGGCAGTACTTTCTCAAATACAAGTTGGGAATGAATATGTGATAGCCTATGCTAGCAGAAGCTTAGCACCCACAGAAAGGGATGATGCAAACTATAGCTCCTTTAAAATGAAGCTTTTGGCTTTGAAATGGGCGGTGACAGATAAATTTAAAGATTATTTACCCATTGGTCCATCTATCGACTGCAAAAGTTGGCGCAGTAGAGCAACGGTGGGTAGCGCAACTCGCAAATTATCACTTTGATATCAAGTACCGGCCTGGCCAGGAAAATGTTAATGCTGATGTTCTGTCTTGGATGCCATTACAGGTGCAACCTCAAGATCTGGTATCCTCACAGAGTACGGGTGAAGGAGCACTGGCTGGGGATGTGAACGTTGACTGGGATCCAGGGCACTGGAAAAGTCTACAGGAGCAGGATCCCAGCTTGTATAAGGTGAGAAAGTATGTGCCCCAAAGAAGGAAGCCATTGGAAGAGGAGAGGCGTCGGGAGTCTACTACAGTCCTACACTACATAAGACGTCACGGCTGCAGCTTTCGGAGGGTGTATTGGTCCGTAGAGGAGTGGATTCCAATACATATGAGGTTTACTATCAAATTCTTGTTCCATTACAGCCAACATGGAAGGCTTTTCCTGAAAGGAATGGTCACCTGGTAGTGGCAAAGACTCTCTCAATATTATGTCGTAGTTTTTACTGGCTTCAAATGGAGAAAAGAGTGTGTGGTTGGACTGCATCCTGTGAACAGTGTGTATGTCATAAAGGCTGTGGTGACGGTATGGCCCCTCTCATCCCTGTTTATGCACCTCTCCAAATTATGGCTGTTGACTTCCTTACATTAAGTAGACCGGCAGACGCATATCAGTATATTTTGGTTGCTACTGATATGTTTACTAAATATGCTTGGGCAATACCTACCAGGGATCAGACTGCTTCAACCACAGCTAAGATGTTATTGAAACACATTATTCAGCGAGTTGGATGTCCAGAACAGCCGCACTCAGATCAAGGTGCCAACTTTGAGTCTGCCCTTATAAGAGAACTCTGCCAATATTACAACTGTCAGAAAAGTCGAACCACAGCTTATCATCCTCAGGGCAATGGAGCCTGCGAGAGGTTCAACCAGACACTAGTAAATATGCTGGCCACACTAGAGGAAGAAAAACGATCCCAGTGGGTGCAATATATATACCAGAACTGCTTCAGGCCTATAACAATTCTGTCCATACATCTACAGGTTACACCCTCCACTACTTGATGTTTGGATGGAATGGTCGTCTGCCAGTTGAGCTGTCTATGGGGACAAAAAGAGCTACAGAGCCAACAACCACTCAAGAGTGGGTTAAGAGACATCATGAATGTCTAAGGTTGGCATACCAAATGGTGGAGAAGAACATTCAGAAAGCTGCAAGCCAGATGAAGGATAGGTATGATGTTGGAGCTAGAGCAGCTCCATTGCTCCCAGGAGAGAGGGTTTTAGTCCATACAACAAGAAGAAATGGACAAGGTAAACTAGCAGCACACTGGGAGGAAGAGATCCAAATCATAGGTTAGCCAGACCCTACAAATCCAGTTTACAAAATTCGGCCAGAAGGTAAGGCTGGTCCTGTCAGAGTGGTTCATCACAATCATCTGCGCTTATGTCCTTTTCTGTCTTCAAATAACTATGCAACAAGAGGTGGTGTCCCGGAATCAGAGCCTACAGCCACGCATGATACAGCACCAGCCTTGGATCAGTGGTTGCTGTTATGGAGTACTGCACAGCAGAAGGCAGGGTCAATCCAGTATTCTCCTCCTCACCAGGTTGTCCCTGCTGTCCAGGAGGGTCTTAGGAGATCTGCCCGTGAGAATTTTGGGAAACCCCCATCTCGATATATTCAACAGAGTGCCCGAGGACAGGCAATAAAAAAGTTGGGGTGTGTGTTGCAGTGTGGGGCATGGTGGAATAATTGAGAGAATCTCCCACTAAACATTGGGTTGGCATTATTTTCCATTTCAATTATTGCATGCTTTGGTGTTTTTGTGTTTTGTGTGAGATATAGGCCACACCCATGTGGGAATGGAGATTCCACTCTCGTCCAGCTGCCAGCTATTTGGAGTTGAGTAAATTCTACTTAACAACATTGCAAACTTTGCACCAGTGCTGCTCAAGACAATTGCTGATGTCAGATGTTCTTCCAATTGAAGAACCTCTTTCTGAAAGTTCACTATTGTTTGATGTTCCTCACACTGAAGAACCTCCTTTTGAAAATCTGCTAATGTCTGATGTTCTTTCCAGTGAAGAACCTCCTTCTGACAGTCTCTCAATACCTGATGTTCCACCAGTTGATGAACTTCCCTCTGAAAATCTGCCAATGTCCGATGTTCTTCCCAGTGAGGAACTCCTTTCTGAAAGTCTGCCAGTGCCTGATGTTCCCTGTGAGGACCTTTCTGCTGAAACTGCATCCATGTCTGATCCAGCTGTATTTGTGATCAATATTACAGAGAAGTCTGAAGACCTTAAAGTCAAGAAGAAAAAGAAGAAGGAAGAGGGCTGCTTCCAAAAACTCAAAACTCTGTGCTGTTGCTGTGTCAGACCCAGAGAAACTGACAGACGGAGAAACTGAAATCAAATTAAAAAGAAAACCTCATTAATAATTCTGCATGAGTCTCCATCTATGATTAAAGATTATTTTCTTTCAGACGTTTATAAGAGCCTCTTACGGTTCTCAAAATACCGCCACAAGTCCAGTAAGTGTTGCTAACACTTACTGGACTTGTGTTAACATATCAATAACTGAAACTGGTATATAAAACTAGAGAGTGCATTTCCTTTAGAAAATGCAGTGTGAATGCTAATAGCTGAATGGTTTGAGTTGAATTTTTATAATTGCTGAGTCTTTGGTGAAAAACATGTTTAATGAGCTGAAATGCACCGAATCATTCACCTGGCAGCCAAAATGCCGAACTTAAACTCACACAGAAGAACTTGGAAACCAGCTGAACATCTTGAAAATGCACATTTAAAAAAACTGTCTAATGACAAAAGAAAATTTAGAGCTAGAAAACATCTGAGCGAATATTGAAAGCTCATATTCTTTAAATCACTGGAAGAGTGGAATTATGTATTTTAAATGTCTAAACTCAAGAATCTCAAATGAATAAATGAAATATTTTCAGAATATCTGCTGTGTGTGTGTGTATGTCAGTGCTGAATCTTCATTGATTGTGGGTAAAGTTTACACTGATGCACTCACTCACTATGGTGGAGTGCTTCATACCCCACCCCCACTAGAGGCTGGCTGCAAACAGGGTGGAGGTGTGTAGGGGCTGGATTGAAATTAGGCTGTCTAAAACGCTGTCTTGTGTTTTAACAAGCTGGATCAAAATGAGTAATGTCACAGCCGACAATATTTTGTTTCATGCTGGGTAGGAAAAGTTTAACCTCTTAAATGATTAAACTGGGTCGTGTGCTAAATTGTCACTTATGACATGATATAGACTTTATTCATCTCTTACTGGGGAAATTCATATTGAAGTTGAATGAAATGAATGCATATGAAAATTGAATTCATAAATTCAGTTTTCATATGCATTGCATATGTGCATTGTACAGTCTGGATGAAGGACCTGCTCAGGGCCTCCACGGTCTCATGCAGGCAGTGAGAGATGTTGGCTAACGTCCTCGTCCTCTGTGGGTGTAGGGGGAGAGCTGGCCCTCTTCACCAGTCTATTAAAACTGCTTTTTGTCCCTCTCCATGCTAACACCCCCCCCCCAAGGTGACAAAAACAAGACTGCACAAGCCATCACTGTGACATGTAAAGTTCTCCACACTCCAAAGGACCTGAGCCTGCCTGCCTGCCCAGTAGATAGAGCTGACTGTGGCTCTTGTATGGAGCTTGAGTGTTTTGTGACCAGTCCAGTTTAATGTTAAGGCGAACATCCAGAAATTTACTTGCCCATGATCTCCAAGTCCAAACCTAATGTCCCTAAGCCCAGTAGGCACGTAAATGTGAACAGAAACAATAGTGAGAAAATAGCAGATTTGTGAGAGTAGGATTAAACCCATTCTGAACATTAGTTTAAGTAAAAATAACTCCTCCCAGTAAATGTTAAACTTTTTAAGCTGTTATCCACATACCCTACTATAGTAATGTACTGGGAAATGGGGACATTTCGCGGTGACCTGAGGTTCGTTTTACGTCTGCCACGAACAGCAAAGCAGTTTACGAGCCGTATAAAAATCCACCCGTCAGGCGCGACTCATCGCAGACAACATCCTGCCTCTCTCCAGTCTCCATGGCGCGTAAATGCGCACATGCAGTCCTCTCTTGGCAGGTACACAGCGGGAAACTGGTATTATCAGACATGCAGACCAGATAAAAAGCAAATGTGTAGGAGAGAGGGACAGAAAAAAAAGAATCAACTAAATGCTGACAAGTGTCAGTAAAGAACCAGGTCAGTTTGCAATACTATCGTCATTGCTCACAATCACTTTCAGCCTGTAGTTTATTTTTTAATCTTTTACTTGATGCCGCAATGTAAAAACACGATCCCATGCGGTTTAATGAATATGGGTGATGTGCTGTGATGGTGTGCTCTGCACAGCATTCCTATTCCTTACCCAACTGTTCCACATTTTCACTGGCTCTGCAGGAGACGCTCTTTTCTGGAGTCTGGCTTTTACCCAGTGTATGTGAAGGAAGGAAAGCTTTTCATTATAGTCAAATAAGGTTAGTCTAATACTATGCCCATCAGTAAAGGTTACACACTGCCAAAAGGTCACGTTTTGCAGATTTTGGTGAACATGATCAAACTACAAAGAAAATATTTTGAGAAGTTTTTTTTTTGCCAGTCATCTTTTAAAAATCTTGCACAAGAGAAAATATGTGAAGTGACACAGTGAGTGTCATAACTGGCCAAAAAAAAAAGAAAAAAAAAAGCAGCTGGAATTGTCAGATATGGCTGAAACAAATACGCCAATCCATGGATGCATCCCTGCTGAAACCCAAAGGGTCTTACCAGACAGAACAGCAGCAGAAATAACAGACTACATGAGTATAAGGACAATTGTGTGCAAGCATAATAACGAACTTTAGCTTCGTTTTTACTCTTATTGTATTTATTCAGCAAGCAAGTTAGAAATACATTCAACCACCTCCCAACATTGTTGCAAAATCAGCAGTCAGCTGGTTTGTATGAACAGTGCTCTGGTAGGATGTCCTCCCCTTAATTATGGTCTCAGTCTGCCCTGTTAAGGTGGCCTAGTTTATAAGCACATTAAATGCCAAGAACAGAGTCATTTATAAGCTTAGCAACTGGAGAAGCTGCCACTAAATGATTGTTTGCAGAGCAGCTACCCAACTAAAAGGACAAGATTAAAGTCTATGAATCTTCAGATATTTATTTTAGACCAATAAGATGACAAATTCAGCTCACATATATCAAAGAGTTATAGTAAATGACATCAGTGATGCAGGCATTACTTAATGTTACATTAGCTGTCAAACCCAGACCTCTTGGTAGCCCTCCCCTTCAGGGCTACGCTCCTTTGAGGCACAGAGGTATTAAGATAACTTCTGACTTGATTAGACTGCTTCTTCTGGGTTGGCAGGGAGTTGAAGTTGTACATTTGAATGATAAAGAAAAACCCAGAGAACGCCTGATTCTGCAGGTACTGAGGCAGTTGCTGGACTCTCCAGACCAGGGCCAACCAGCAGGTCTGCAAGTTCTGAACCAGAGCTGAAGGCCCAGGTAAACTCCCCATTACCTGCTGAGTAAAAAACAAATTTCAACAAGTTCAGTTCAATTTTATTTGTACAGAGCTACATAACAATAACAGTTGCCTCAAAGTACTTTATACTGTTGGGTAAAGACTTGACGATAGAGAGAAAAAAAAAAAAAGCAAAAACCACACCCTAACAATGAGATGACCCCCCCCATGAGCAAGCACTTTGGAGACTGTGGGAAGGAAAAACTCTTAACAGGAAGAAACCGCCAACAGAACCAGGCTCAGGGAGGGACAGCCATCTGCCATGACTGGTTGGGGTGAGGGGAGGAAGACGGGACAAAAGGCGCACCGTGTAAGAGAGCCAGAGATGAATGATTACATGCAGAATGGGAAGTACAGATACCTGGGTTAACCCCCCCACCACCCAGATCATTCTAATGAATGTACTTTGCTTGAGCCCTTCATGATAGATTCAAGCTATGAAAGAAAAAAAAAATCTATTTTCTCTTTCCTACATTGTAGAGGGTGACTTTGCCTCCACATCTAAACAGTAAATGATTAGAGTCGGGGATTAAGGTGGGATTAAGCAGGTCACGAAACCCTCAGATCTGTTTAGTGGCTCAGCATAGGGAAAAGAAACAACAATAGCTTCTGTAGAATTGTAAAATTATTTTTTCCTTGTATACCTTTCTTGCCTGAAAAGGCACTGCAAGGAAGACCATCTTCAATTTTGTAATGCAGAAATGTGCTCCAAATACAGACTTACCAGAATATCCCAATGACAGCTGTGTTTAAGACGTTTTATGTACATTTTCTGTGCTAAACATATCAAGAACAGCTCACAGCACACCTGAACAGCTTGAATCTTTGACCCAGCTTCATGGTAAAGCCTCCTATACACTTTAGCGGCGAGTGAGCACAGTCGCTCAGAGTAACGGCCCCTGCGTGTGACCACTTCAAAACCTTCCATCAAGCGAGCTTCTTCTAGAGATACGAGGAAAAGAAAGACATCTAAATGAAACTAAATGGCAAAAAAAAAAACCACTAATATATCTATCCATCCATCTATCTCACAGAAAGCTAATGAATAAATTTTAGGTTACCTTCTTGCGTTGGGGGAAGCACTTGGTCCACCAGAGCCTCTGACAAGCTCAGAGCTGTGTCCAGTCCCACAGTGGTCACACCAATGACCCGGTTAGTGCCATCATTCATCCTGCTCATCACCCAGTCAATGGTTCGATTGGCTGTGATGCGCATCCCAGCCTGAATCTCATGCATTTTGTTTTTGGCAGGGGTAACAATCTGAGCGAGGAAAATTACGTCACAACATAAAATACTTTAATTTATTATTCCAGACTGTTTAGACCTGTTGTGACTTATAAGGACTTAAACGAGGAAAGGAAATTTTACCTGCTCTGTGGATGACAGAATTACAGAGAATGAAGCCTCCAGCCAGTCGAGACTCTTGCATGCAATATCATTTGCATAGGAAACTGGAAACATACCCGTGAATAGAGTTAGTGTTTAATCCAAAAACCAACTTTGGCCCAATGGTCAACGAAAAGTTTCATTTCAGTCTCATCTCTAATGTAATGATTTGTATCCTGATGCTGCAATGTGTCAGGTTCACCTGTTCAACTGCTTGCCAACACAAATATCTAACCAACCAATCACATGGCAGTAACTCAATAAATTCAAGCATGTAGGCATGGTCAGTACGATCTGCTGAAGTTCAAACCCAGCATGAAAGATTATTTAAACCACTTTGAATTTGGCATGGTGGTGGCGTTTGATGGGCTGGTCTTAGTATTTCAGAAACTGCTGATCTACTGGGATTTTCCACACGCACACAACAGTGAATGAAAAAAGAAACAACTCTGGGTGAAAATGCCTGGTTAATGCCACAGGGGAATATCCAGGCTGCTTTGAGCTGATAGGAAGGGGACAGTAACAGAAATAACCACTTGTTACAATCAAAATATGCAGAAGAGTATCTGAAATACACGACCTTGGACGCTGAAGAAAAATGGGCTACAGCAGTACTTAATAAAGTGGCAGTGAATGTGTCTTAAAACATCTCAGCTCTTCAATCGTCAAACTTCTCCAACGCCAATCCCGAATTTAGACTGCTCATTGTGTGAAAAAAATCCGAATAAAAACGTTTTTAAAATGTTCATAAAAACCCTTTGCATTGCAGAGGGATCCGAGATGCTGTAGTTGAGTGTTTACACCATTTTCTGTACAGATAAAGGTAGTTGAAGGATGGAGAAAACCAGCTGCTCTCATGTCATTTCCTACATCATTATGGATGAGTCCTAACAGTCACTACTTACTCTGGGGCTCCAGTTTAACGATGACAGGTGACGCTCTGTTACAGGCTGCTGTGCCTAAAGCCGTCACGCTGCTCTCCAGCACTTCACACGCAGACTTCAGGCCGGGATGCCTGGATTTTGTGTTTGTGTACAAGACCGATAGTCTGGCACAAGCCGAACGAACTACAGGCAGATTCGCCAGCCTGGCAGCTGCACTGGGTGCTTTCTGCAAAAGAGACAGCAGAGAGTCGAAAAGTCAAGCTCGAAATCCAGCCCACGGTGAAAGAAGTGCTTTCATTTCTCTCGCGTTTATATGCCAAATGAGCATAAAAAAATGTGGTGTTTTGTAAAATTATAGGACTAAGAGACTAGCCCTCGATTGTACTCACCTGGTTGCTGTTCACGGCCATGTTTTGTACACCTTGAGAAACAAGAACACAAAAATAATAAAATGTAACTCTTTCTCGGAAACTTCACATATTCAGTGTAAAGGCTAAAATGAAATAAAGCAACCAGGGCGAAAACCTCCGCTCAAGTAGCGTGGGAGAGTCAATTAGCGGCCCACCTGTTCTTAACTCTCCTCGTAATCTCGCGTGATTTCAAAGCGAAAATGAGAAGGTCACAAATTAACGGTCTGCTTGATCACTACAGCCAAACTGGTATAAACTACATAAGTGTGAGAATCAACCGCAGACCATTTAATTACTGTTGATACTGTGAATATTAAAGCCCCTACTTTAATGACCTCCGACCAGCATTAAAGGATGCCGTTGCAATACTTCACCTGCCCGGAAGAGGAGGCTAACGCTGTGAGCAGGATTTGAACCTGCGCGGGGAATCCCCATTGGATTTCGAGTCCAACGCCTTAACCACTCGGCCATCACAGCTGTGCACTTTACCAACAAATATTTGATCATTAATAATTAGGGTAGTAATAATAATAATAAGGAGAAGAAGACGTGGAAGATAACCAGATGTGGTAGATAACAAGAGTCAGCCACATGTTCATAGCTGATTTGCCAGCCTATTAGCCAGTAATCATATTGTGGGATTCATTTGTTGCTTTAATCTCCTCACACAGGCCTGCTGTCAAAGTAAGAGGGTGATATAAGGGCCTAAATATTGACAGCTGCCTCACAATAATACGTGAATGTGAGAAGAATTCAGTATTTTTTTCTTTACGTGTGAGCTGACACAGACACTTGTTTGATAATCGAGCTCTGGGAGGTTGTTAGTTTTCCAGATGCGCCGCAGAATTAATGAGGGTAAACACCCAATTACGGATTAACGAGGCTTTCCGACGGGTTTATTTCGCAGATCTGTGCAATGTGTGCCTACATGCCGAAAAGCAGGCTGTTTAAATAAACGTTTAAGCAAAGCAAATGTCGCGGCTGATTTACACCCACTGCACGGGAAAAGCTTTATAACCGTAGCACCTAATTGTAGGCAAGACAAGTTAATCACCGTGTGTGCTCTACGGGGACTGGGACTGTAAAGATGCTCGTAATGCGCACTCGGGTCTGTGTGCGCATACCGATGAGCTGAGGACAAAAAGGCGGTTTCCGTTAGAGGACGGTCAGAGTGATGAGGACTGATGTTTTGGCCCCCACAGAGGAGCACGCTCTGAGCCACGAGGTTCTGTCTGTGGTGAGGCTGCTGTGGCTGCGGCAGACGCGTCTCCTGCACGCAACGTGCTCCGAAACCATCGTTGTTGTTTTTTTTTTCAATCACCCCCGACTCCTAGGGAGGGAGTGTGTGGGGGGTGTATCACAGGGTTTGGGACTGGTGCCCACCGCAAAATAAATAAATAATAATAAAGTAAAATAATGGGAGACACAGAAGAAGCACGTGGAGTGGGTGGTCCTCAGCACACGGCTTTCACGTGGCTTATAGAGGAGCGCTGAGCCGCCACAACAGTCATTCCGGTGCTGCAGCAGCAGGGAGACAACATCAGCATCAGCATGGCTGTGGAGATGGAGCCCGCGGAGTAAGTACGCTCTCTGTTTGCCTTTGCTTGTGTGCACAAAAAAGTGATCGGACTGTTCCACCTGTTTGAGTTTAACAGAAAATAATGAGGTGTATCTTTTGTCATGCACTCATCGCTTATTAGGTGACATATTTTTGCGTCTGTGTGTGGAAACGTTGCTTATTTCTCCTTTTAACTTGTAAAAATAAACCACGTAAACTGAACCTTTGCATCTTTGCAGTTTGTGTTCGAAACTGCGCTGTTGTTTGCTGTCCTGTCTGCTGTGACACCTCCAGTCTTATTGATATCCAGTTTAATGTGACCAGTGTGGTTAATTTGACACGTGAGGCTGCTCAAATGGTTGTAGTCGTGCTGTGGTGTGTGTGTGTGTGTGTGTGCGCATGCATGCGTGTGAGGGGGGTTCGGACTGTTTTGCAGTCAGGGGCTGCTGCTTCCTCCACATGTGCCTGTTGATCTAAGATGCTCTCGCCTTCCTGGTAAAGGTGTGGGTGTGCTTTTTGTTGTTGTTGTTGTTGGTTAGTCATTCCTGTAGGGAATGCAGGAATAGACAACTGCAGAAATGTCAAATTTTGGTGTTGCTTAAAGTGGAGTTAATTTAGTACAAATGCAATGGCTCGTGGAATCAGTGGGTTAGGTTCCTTTAATCTGCAAGTGCCAGTGGTGCACGTGAAACCGTAAAAATGAATGTCCAGCAGAGAGAAAGATAAAAGGGGCACCTTCACTGTCGACTATATATATTCAATTTGTGAAATAAACTGGGATGTTTGTAATTAGAGTTATTTGTATTCATTAGAGTGGATTTGTTAGGTTTTGTAGCTTTGTGATATAGTGTATTATTTAATTTAGTTTAGTTAGTTACTGTTCTTACTGTCTCGGAGCAACTGTGACCACACAGTTTCCTCTGGGATTGATAAAATATCCTGATTCTGATTGTGGATAGGACAGCGTTATGTCCAGCAGGGTGCTCTAAAGTGGAACAGAAGTCCACATGAGACAGGCCTTTTGTGCTGCGACCTTTTCCTTTTAAGGTTGTGCCCATGTGTGGCAGCATCCCAAATCAGATATTGTTTCTGTTTGCCCTTTGTCTCCGTAGTGTGATCCGCCTGATAATGCAGTACCTCAAGGAGAACAACCTCTACCGGACGCTGACCACATTACAGGAGGAAACCACCGTCTCCCTCAACACGGTGGAAAGCATCGAGAGCTTTATTGCAGATATAAACAAGGGCCACTGGGACTCTGTCCTGCTGGCTATTGAATCTCTCAAGTTGCCTGACAACATACTTATTGACCTTTATGAGCAGGTAAGTCTTTGGATGTTCATCTTGGCTTTATTTGTTTATTTTTAATTGATCACATTCTCTTCAACAGGTTGTTATGGAGCTCATTGAAATGAGGGAGGTGGGCGCAGCTCGCTCGCTCCTCAGGCAAACCGATCCGATGATTATGTTGAAGCAGACCCAGCCAGAAAGGTATGGCCACCTGGAGAACCTGCTAACCTGCTCCTACTTTGACCCTCGTGAGGTAAGAAAGCAAAGCACTCAGACAGCTCTGTCAGAGAGGTATAGATATAGATATAGGTACAGGTATAGATAACATCCTTTCATTCCCACTGCAGGCGTACCCAAAAGGAAGCAGCAAGGAGAAGCGGCGCAGAGCCATAGCTGAGTCTCTGGTGAGGGAGGTCAGCGTGGTGCCCCCCTCCCGCCTCATAGGACTCCTGGAACAAGTCAGTGTAAGTGCACTGATCAATATCCTTCTGAAAAACTCACTCTAATTACAGGGCAATCAACACTTCTTAATCGATGGAGACAACACTGTGCGATAGTTTGTCAAAGATACCAAACAAATGACCTCGGTTTTATATTTTTTATAAAACAACACCACTTTAGTAGGGTTTTCTGAAGGCTACAAACAGTCTTTTCTGCAGTCCTTCCAACCTTCCGACTGTCTTACACGAGCACATAATTTCACTCCAGACAGTTTCGGTTAAATCCCAGTAAAACTTAACAGTCACTGGGCTGTTTGCCAGTGACTGTTAATGACATGATATGTCATTAACATGATATGATATGACATGATAATTTCACGACACTGAAATAAATCACACGCACGCTTTTGTGTCTTCTGATCAGGACCTTTAACCGAGTTCTTTCTGGTGTAAAATACAGAAAAATGTATTAACGTTTTATACCTCCAAATGCTGCACATTTAGTGAAGAAGTAATTAAAAATTTAAACCAGTTTTTGAGAGATTTAAAGTTTTAAGGATGCAGGTAAGCTACAAAAACAACAACAAAAGAGCAGTACACCAGTCATAAAACAAGAGCAACACTATCATTTGTATTTATATTTAACATTTATTTTTTCTTTTACATTTTCTTTAGCAGTTTTATCCCTTACATGTTAACAAGCTCAGTTACATTCTTTAATTTGAGTGATTGACGTGGCAACATCGTGAGTTTCTCAGAATTAAGTTTCTCAGTTCCCAAAGACATGCTGTACTGTACATCCTCCTGTGCAAGATGCTATTTTTGTTAGTGAGCTGTTACACAAGTGCTGCCATTTAAACATTCCAAGCAACGGCAAAGTTGTGAATAGTCTCCATTACATTAAGTTATAACTTGTCTAATCCAGGAGGCTAATAACAGTCATGTTAAAAATAAGGGAAAAAAACAAGAAAGATTCTGGACTTGGACAATATTTCAAACTGGGAAACGTGTTCTTGCTGCCAGAAGTTGCATTACATTATTGGACACAGCATGAAAATCAAAAATGAAGTTGGTAGTTCTTAGTATTCTTGATTTTATTGAGATTTTCACAGGAGGCAGTTTTATTTTTTCTGCTGACTTTTTTTTCTCCTTGTTTCAGTCTATGAAGCTACAGCAGTATACAGATCACCTCTCCCCTGATATGACCATTGATACATCTACCAGCAAAGAGAAATATGTGGAGAAAGAGACCTTTCCGAACCAGCTGTACCGCCACATCAAGGTCTGTAATGGCGCTTGGAAAAGGACTTTGTTTTGTAGCAGAGCACTCAAGTGACCAAATTTATTTTAACAACTAAATGATCCATTGGGATGATTTATGACACTGTTATATTTTATACAGGAGAACTTTTTTTATGGCTCCTTTATGTGCAGATATTCTAACATGTTATAATGTAATGAATGATAATTTTCAGTCTTGTCTATGCAAAAATTACGGAAGCTGGGCTACTGGGGAAAAAAAAGTGAGGTCATGGCTCTGTTTTTCAAATTCTGAGGGGGGAAATCTCATAATTCTGACTTTGTTCTCATAATTCTGACCCCCCCCCCCACACACACACACACACCTTCGCACCCAAATTCTGACTTTTTAAAATCAAAATACAGACTTTCTTCTTATAATTTCAAATTGTTCTCAAAAGCAGGATTCTTTTTTCAGAATACTGAGTTCCTCAGAATTCAGACTTTTATCAGAATTCTGAAAAAAAAAATCATTAGTCCTATTCATCCCTACCAAAGGAATTTTGGCATCACAGCTTCACCAGATCTTTATGCTTGGTTGGTTTAGAAGGGATGTATAACATGAAACTGCACCTACCAGCTGTTCATCCACACAAAGGTCACCAACAGCGGTATATTATTTGGGCAACAAGGCTACAGACATTGTCCAAATATCCCTGAAAGAAGCAGGCTTACCTACTTGTCTACTCTGGCCATTCGGTCGTTAAACAACATGTACTAACTGAACGGCATCTTTCACTGCAAAACATTACAATGTACTGATTAAATATGGAGAATGAAAATAAAATTAACACCCGTGATAAAACAAAAACAACCTCCAATCAGCCAGTTCCTGTTAAAGAAAAAAGTGACAAGTGGTTGGAGAAGTAGGCAGAAAAATTTATAATAGGACACATTTGTATGATGGAATATATCATAACTGCACAAATTATTGTCCATCATTTGAAGGTTAAAGAAGAGGTTGTTATTTTTTTATTTCCTTGGTTATTATCCCAATACGCACATGCACACTGCAAACTAATTACTTTGTACACCTGAAGGCACTTTATCTAGTCTCTGGCTGTGCTCTCATCACTTCTATCCAGATGGAGCAGCCTGAGTTGCTCATCCATGCTTATACTCTGCCCAAGGTCATTAAGTGAGAATAGTCACTGCCCACACAACAGCAGGCTATTGAAAAACTTCATGTCTCCCTGGAGTCTCCTAATATTAATTAGTGCTTTATTTCTTTGTCTGCGTGTGAATCTCAGGCTGCAAATCAAACGGGAAAGCACGTCTGCTGCAAGTGTTAATAAGCTTTTTCTGTGTGTGCAGTTTGGGCGGCGGTCACATGTGGAATGTGCCCGTTTCTCACCTGATGGAAAGTATTTAATTACGGGGTCAGTAGACGGCTTTATTGAGGTCTGGAACTTCAACAGTGGAAAAATTAGCAAGGTGAATATATTTCAAATCACGAAACTAAAAATACTGAGATTTATTAAACACATCACCTCCTACATACTGTGTAATACCACATTTTCCTAATTTTGTGTTTTCATTGTTGAATGAATGAACCAGGATTTAAAGTATCAGGCCCAAGAAAGCTTCATGATGATGGATGATGCTGTGCTGTGTATGTCCTTCAGTCAGGATACAGATCTATTGGCTACCGGAGCTCAGAATGGCAAAATAAAGGTTGGATTGGTTCATATTTGTGTGTGTACTTTCCAAATAAAATAAACGACCAATAACCATATCCTTACGATTTATGAAAGTATTGCTGACTTCATATATTTTTTAAACATTTTTCTTTCAAAATGTGTGTGTTGTTGGGCAAGGTGTGGAAGATCCAGAGCGGCTTGTGTGTGCGTAGGTTTGAGCATGCTCACAACAAAGGTGTGGCTTGTCTGGGCTTTTCCAAAGACGGCAACCAGATCCTCAGTGCCTCCTTCGACCACACCATCAGGTGGGATTTGATGTTGTCATGTTTTCCGTGTAGTGAACACGCTGCAGACTGCAGCTATTCCCCTTGCTCAACATAATATAGAGAATTTGCGTGTGTGTTTATATTTTATTACATTACTATCATTGCTTACACGTAACATTGTTAGATTTAATCAAGAAGTTTAAATTTGAAGGGCTGACACTGACTGTATTCACATAAGTAATATATTTACATTTAAAAATATATTTGCATGTAGATTTTAAGTGGTTGATGTAGAGCCCTCCACACAAATAGCTTAAAATTACACTGTATTGCAAATGAAAAAAGAAAATCTGCTTTCATTAAAAAAACTAAAAAAAACCTTTTAGAGACATAACAAAAGCATAGAGGAAACAATTTAAATTGAGAGCCTTGTGACAAGAGTTGCCTCGTCTACCGTGGGAGGCAAGCGAGAGATCTGACTGCCCTCAGACATGATTCACAAAAGTTTTGAAGGTGCACACATGGGCATCAGTTCAGCAGGAGGAAAGCAGCACTCTCTTTCTACATCCCACAGCTGATTAGCACAAAACTGAAAAGTAGATTGGATATTTGGCAGTTTAAATTCTTTAATGCTGTCTAAACTGTCTTCTAGAGCACATTTTAAATTGTGCCTACAGTGACTCAGCATCTCTGCGACTTTAGCTACAAAATCCATGTTCTGAAATCATACTTTTCCCCCCAAAAGTCACAAAAAACATGCTCAACTAAAAGTGCAAGATGCCAGTGAAAGGTGAAGGCAGTCAGTTATTGGCAGCACACGTCAGCAGTCGATGCCTGGCGTCACATGTTGTTCACATACATTGCGCAGCTGTAAATACGCAGTGCCTACAAAGCACAAAGATGTCTTCCTTTCACTCCCACCCTCATGCACGCACTGAATCCCCTTCTCCGCTGTGGAGCTGAATGTTATTTCTGACTCCTGGGGGTGTGGGCTGAGCCTCTCCGCAGTGTTGAAAGCACATGTGCTGTGTGGGTGTAGCCGAGGAACCATGTGCTCAGGCACAAAGCTGCAACGTGTTCCTCTGCTTGAAATTCCACACGCGGGGTGGATTGTTTACAAATGATATATCGTCCTGCGGGACAGGAAGCGAATCAGTAGGCATTAGGCGTTTTGTCATGGTTTAAGTAAATCTGCACCCAGCCACACAGAGGAGCTAAAAATAGCACATCAGCAGCTCAGTGGCACATTTCATCCGCTCTCGAGTAAAATCCCCTTTTTGAGTTGAAGAGGGGATTGTTAGAATGACTCAGCACTTCCCTTTTAATTCATTTCAGTGTCCTTTATCTCAATCAATTCCTCAATAATGTCATTTCCAGAGTCCACGAGCTGAGGTCAGGCAAGACGCTAAAGGAGTTGAATGGCCATTCATCATTCGTAAACGATGCGTTCTTCGCTCAAGATGGATTTCACATCATCAGCGCCTCATCAGATGGCACTGTGAAGGTAGAATTTGCATTAACAGCGTGGAGCCACATCAGTCGACTCTACAAAGCCATTCAGATCTTTTCTGATTGGTATCATTACACGCTACAGCTGAGAAAGTGCCGAGTTACTCTAAAATCTGAGATTTTTCCTTGTGTATTGTTTAGATTTGGAACACAAAATCCTGTGAGTGCATCCACACTTTTAAATGTCTATCGAGGACACCGGATGTGCCCGTAAACAACGTGATCCCTCTCCCCCAAAATCCAGAGCACTTTGTGGTTTGTAACCACTCCAACGCTGTGGTCATCATGAGCATGCACGGCCAGGTGAGAGCAACTTACTCTTCTCATCTCATAGAATCTCATTTAAATCTAAAGAACAAGACTTTGCTATACTTATCATTAAAGCAATTACAGCTGCAGTAAACAGTGTTATTATTATTGTTTCATCTATTAATTAATTTTCAATTAGTCATCAGAAAAAAAACAACTTAGTCATTGTTTTCCATGACTAAGTTGCAATTGTTTGACTAACAGTACAAAAATGAAATATATTTTTGTAGCAGAATTACTAAAATAATATATCAACTATAACAAAAAAATCAGCTCATTAGATAATAAATAATCATTAGATAAGAAAATTACAGCCATAAAAGGCTGATTGGGTATTGTCATCACCCCATCAGGACGGCGGGCGGCATGGACACCCAAGTTTGTGAACGTGATAAATCGAGAACGAAGTGATGTAAGACTTTCAAGTTGAGACCATGTTTGTAACTACTCAAAATCTTAGATGAGTTCCAGTCTCAGTGACCTCTGACCTCAAGTCCAACGTCAAGTTTAGTCAAAACCTTGTGAATGCGATAACTTCAGAACAAGGCGACATAGGATTGTGAAATCGATACCATAGGTGTTTCTACTAGGATGCTGAGGGGAGCCACTGGTGGCCGCCAGTTAAGATGCTGTTCCTCTGTGGAGATGTCATAAACCTGCAGTCTCTCGAATGGCCAGTGTGGGGCGACTCATTCAGCCTCAGTAAACACTTTCCTAATCTGTTTATGATCTTAGTGAGCAGTTTCAAGTCTTTTTGAATACACCTCATTTTGTAATTTATGGTACTTTTAACATTACAGTGAGTGACATCACAAGTGGCCAAATCCACTAGTCTATGACAGGAAATGCAAGAAAAGCTCTCCTGTCTTTGTCAAAATATAACAAAATCTGCATATCAGCTCCTTAAAAATTAATTAGCAAATTTGAATTAAAGTTAAAGTTTGATTGGCTTCAGGTTTTAAGTCCATGTAAAGTAAGGACAGTGGTAGTTAATATTAGGAAAGAATGCACATTGGTGTGCATTTTCCCCCAAAAGGTTCCTTTAACTGAAGAGCCAATGCACTTTCAAAGTTACTTAAAATGTATTGTTTAACTCAACCTTTTGTTGGTGTTTTAGTTTCACACTTGAATATATTTGTGGAAGCTTAACATCTCTCTCTCGGTCTCCTCAGACTGTGAAGACCTTCAGCTCAGACAGAAAAGGAGCAGACTTTGTGTGTTGCACCCTGTCACCCCGCGGGGAGTGGATTTACTGTGTGGGGGAGGACTTAGTGCTCTACTGCTTCAGCTATACAACAGGAAGGCTGGAGAAAACGCTGACTGTAAGCTCTGCTGCGAATATTCACTTATTATTAAAACTGTTTATGCATCTTATTAAAATTTGGGCTGCTAGTGTTTTTCGTCTACACTCTTCCATGTTAGGTTACAAAAAAGTAGATTTGGCAGCTTGAAACTTTAATTTACTTACTGTAGGATTTCTTACTGTTCGAAACATGCTGTGTAGAAGACGAGCTTTACTGTATACTGTCAGCTGTTGGTCTCAACCAGTTATAACTGTTAATTCAGTGTTTCTACTGTGATCTCCTGAAACGGTTTATTACCATAATTTATATATCTGCACATCTTTGCCAATGCATCTTGTTGCAAGTTGTTAAAAATTATTTTTTGCCTTTCTTGAGGTGTGACTAGCATTCAGCTCTGTTGCATATTACTTACTCTTCTTACTGCACATTTAGAGAAATGGATTTTCACAACCAATGTAAAGATGAACGCTGGCCAGATGTAATTAATCGCCATGTGGTGGCGCTTTGTTGGCTAAACTTTAATGGTGTTCCTAGGCACTTCACTAGAGGAAAAAACCCATTACACATCCATATCAATCACAGGCTAAACACAAAATCTTACCTTAAAAACACAAAATCTCTGTTAGTTTCCAACTAGACTTGGCATGCTGTTGTCTAGAAATCACCTAGTAATGTGTAAAATTACCCATCTGTAGCATCAAAGTGACATTATATTA
>VVHJ01002172.1:1282-15685 GCA_015107715.1 Tylochromis polylepis
TCGGGGGGGGGGGGGGGCCACATTTTTTTTTTTTTTTGGGGGGGGGGGGGGGGGGAATCGCCAATTAACTGTACTTCAGCTCTGTTGCGCACTCCACCTCGGACCCTACAGTTCAAACCTAGAAACTCCAGGCTACCTGCGTAGCCTTTTGTCACGTCAAGAAATTCTGTAAACCTTTATGAGCAATCGGATTGTTGGTTATATCACAGCGGTGTTGCAGCTGTTGTTTTCTAGTCAAGAAAATCACACGGTCCGCTTTTGGTCTCTTCAGCGAAGTGAGATGTCGTTTCTTCTCTTCAGCTATTTTTTGAGAAACGCAAGTTTATAGTCATGTATAGGAATGCATTTTTTAAATAATGTATATGTTGTCAGTCCTTCATATTTATTTATTTTTTCGGGTCTTAGCTTCCTTATTTTCACACATCTTGGTTATTTGACAGCGGATGGTCACAAACGATGACCCCCCCCCTAAGTTAAAGTTTTGCTGGTTTAAGAAATAACAAAATGCTTCCTTTCCTTTTGTCATGACGGATTTGTTATCTCAGACTTGTAGTTTTATCTAGACCTCATGTTTACACTGCTGCATGTTTTTGAAGATGAAGCTGTATATGTTTGCCTTTAATTTAAAGAACTGTTAAAAGACAAGCAGCTGATATACCAAACTATGTTTGAACAATAAAGTGAATGTCAGAAGGCTGCACCACCTCTGAGGCGTCCCTTTTTGCTTACGCTTAATATATATCTCTCTGAAGAAAAACATTTTACTCACCACATTAAAGCCACTGTGGAGGCTGCAAAACGGCTATTGGAATTGTTAGATTTGTGTCTGAAGACATGACATCAGTTTTTAGACTAATCTGCTTAATTTGCAAAGGCAAAATAATCTTTGTGTATTTATTTCTCAGTATAATTTAGTTTCAAGTAGTTTCTGGAATAGATTTGCTCATTTTAGTTTAGTTTTAATTTCAGTGTTTAGTCTGTTTGTAGTGCGGGCACTATTGTTGGTTGCTCTCTGAGTTTGGGTGTAATTAACTTTATAAATAACTCGGCTACCTACAGTCACGCGTCACTTTATTCGGCATACCTGTTCCACTACTACTTATTAATAAAACTATGAAGCTAGAGGCTTAATGTGGTACAAAGCGTCTTGTCTAACGAACCTTTACTGCATGATACCTGACGAATACGGAAGAAAAACTAAAACTGTGATAGTTCACGGTAAATCGAATTGAAAAGCACTTTCAAATGTAGGCCAATTTTTTTAGCATTTTGTTTCCACGCAGGTGGGAAAAATACTTTCTATATTTTTAAATTTCTATATTAAAATTTTGAGCATATTTGATACGGGGTCCCTCCAATATTTACTGTTCTTAATGGCCGGGTATGTAACAGCGCTGTTTTCATTCTCCCAGCAGACAGCACTAAAACATAGCAGCGCTTTGAGGTAAGCCCTGTACACATTCATAAAGGCTTTACCTGTGATTGCTCCAGTGTTGTCTTCTATACTGGGCACCATACACCACTGGTGGTGCAGGAAAAATGTGTATCCCTCAGCTAGTTGGCGAGGTTGGTTCCTGGAAGTTGCTGGCTGAGGCACGAGGAAACTGGTCACAAAAAGAGCAGTACACCAAACCTGCTACTACTACTATAAATAATAAATAAGATAGTATAACAATCAAGGATTTCCAAAAGTTGGTGTGTTTTCTCCTCCAGCGATCATGAATAAATAAAATAATAATAATTTATGTGTTCCTAAAGTTACATTTTTGTAACCGATTTCAGAATCCCCCCCTAAGCCCAAAGGTCATGTGCTTTGCACCATGATGATTGTTTAGCCCTTGTTTGCAATTTACTTTAACTGCAATCGTCTCACCCCCATCTACATCTAAAGGTCATAGCTATGTTTATCAGCTTTTCTTAGTTCTGACAATTTGTAAACCTCTTGAAACTGGTCTGGTGTGAAAATGAGATCTTTCCTTCCTTAGCTCAGTGTTTACTTAAAAAAAGGGAAGCTGGATGATGGCATTAGCCTGCCATCTGGACAGGTGGTTGAGCTCAAGTGGATGACACCCAGGAGTCAGTTCCGTGTCTGAGGGTATTAATAAGTCCCTCCACTAAGGATGTTCAGGGTGCATTCAACAATTAGCCTAAATTAAATTGAAGACATTTAAAGGCATTGCATGGTGACAGATTTCCAAAGAGGGCAGGCAGGAAGTTATTACATATGACGGTTTTCTTTCTCTGTGCCTTATCACTCCTCCCCCCGCACACATCTCGATGGTACACTCCTCTTGATGTCACCCTGCCTGGGTTGACATTTCACGACTCCATTCCCAAAGTCTCTTTGTTCCTCAATCCGAGAAAACTGTCCCAGCTGTCCCATCCAAGAAAGCTTTTTTTCATGAGGAAAAAAAAAAAAAGAGTTCGCTTTTAAAGCCACTTCTTTGTCTCTCTCAAAAGTGTTTCTTTAAAAGCATAAAGTCTGTGCAGACTTCCTGTGCATAAAGCAACATCTGATTAGTATTCTAACAAATGAAAGAAGGACTTTCTTCTCTGCTGAAAATACAAGACCCTCGCTCAATCAATTACAAAACCATGAAGCTTTAACCGCTGGCTTGTGCACAACAAGCTTTTAAATTGTACACCTAATTGGCAAGATGGAAAAGCCATTCACTCAGGAGCAGACACTGAAACCTAAAACCTTGACTTGCACTTTCTAAAAGTAGACTTTGAGAAAGATCTGTGGCCTCTGCTTGTCACCATGTGCCACTTGCGCCAAAACACCCTGAAAGAAAAGAGGGGAGCCAGTGTTGCCTATCCTGTTTTATAAGCTATTCATGCATGCAGGGGTAGAGATGATTCCATTTTGTCTGGCGGTAATCACTGGCAGTTGTTAACAGCAGAGAATAACATTGTTCTAATTGCTGCTACCGTATGTAGATCATTCGTGTCATTCATGATTTGGGTTTTTGGCAGGACAATTTGTTTTTCCTGCACTGCTCAACAACTTACATAAGGCTTGGTAATGCCCCAAACTAATAGGGTTGAATGTTAAATGTTGATTCACTGACCGAGGAAAAAAATAATAATTGGACCTCCTGCTAAATGTTGGTTTAAGGGTGGATGTCTTTGACCGCAGGATCTCTGGCAGGATCTGTACTATTGTTCTGTGAATTAGCATTAAACTGGAACTCAGGGTGGGAAATCCACTGTTTAGTCAAGTCAAATTGATTTATATAGCACATTTAAAACGACAACTGCTGACCTAGGTGCTGTACATTTAAGATGAGCAAAAGAGATAAGAATGATTAGATCAGAATGACGGATCTATAATTAAACATATAAAAAAAACTGATTTATTGTACACACGACTTGAATTCTTGAAACAACTGTCGAGTGACTGAAAATAAGGAACTTTATATAAAAGGTCCTTTGAGGTTTAGCAAAGAAATTAACTCTGTAACCTCTGCCGTCCCTTGGAGGAGATTCTTCTCAAGTCTCTAACACTGTATCTTCATCACCTCACAAACCATGGAGCCATACTAATATGTCCCGTGAATTTTATCTGGCTGAGAACTGCACCCAGATTTTAAAAAGTGCCACATGAATCTGAGCGATTAAAGTGCGGGTGTAAACGGAGATGGTGAGCTCGGTGGCCGGCTTGGAGGGACTCTGAATGTCTCCGGCCAGCTGCACCTGTCTAACTGCACTAAAGGAGCCGGGACTGGGGCCCCAAGGTGGAGCTCAGCCAAGTGGCAGCAAGAGAGGAAGGTAAGGAAGCGGAGCTCAGCGGAGGCTGGGCTGAATGTGAGTCCCCTGAGAATCGCTTCCACCGCATACTCGCCGAGGTTATAAATAGCTTTTATTAGGTTTACGTGGAATTAACGCTGATGTTATTTGTCAGTATCTGTTTACGGATATAGACACAGACTCGCTGGCACGAGGAGAAGAAAGAGGGTAAAGGGTTAATATCAGGGCTTCGCATAAGATCACGCGCGTGCAAGACGACATGGGTGAAATTGGCAAAAATAATACATTCGAATGCTGAAATTGAAATGTGTTTATTTTACATATTTATTATTGTTCTGTTTATTTTTATTTGTGGTTTTGAAGCATATCCCAGCATCCCTTGGTGGCATGTAAAAAAAAAAAAAAAGCATAATCTGACCAGGCATGATATATTGATTGTTGTTTTATCTTTTGCTCCAAAACAGCCCTGACCCATCGAGGCATGGTCTCCACTAGACCCCTGAAGATGGTGTGCGTGGTAGCTCGTATCTTGCACCTTTGTGCCCTGTAAGTTGCGAGTTGGGTCTCCGTGGATTGGACTCGTTTGTCCAGCCATTGGGTTGAGATCTGGGAAATCTGGAGGCCAAGTCAATGTCACAAAGTCATTGTTGTGCTCTTCAAACCATTCTTGAACAGTTTTTGCTTTGTGGCAGGGTGCGTTATCCTGCTGAAAGAAGAATGCAATACCGTTTCCATGAAAGGGTGTAACGAAAGTCTGCAACGATGCTTAGGTAGGTGGGACATGTCAAAGAAACATCCACATGGATGGAACGACCCAAGGTTTCCCAGAAGAGTATCACACTGCCTCAGCTGGCTTGCCTTCTTTCCATAGTGCATCCTGGTGCCGTGTATTGCCCAGGTATGCAATGCACCCATACCTGGCCCGTCATGTGGTGTAAAAGAAAATGTGATTCATCAGACCACACCACCTTCTTCCATCGCTTTGGGTCCAGTTTTGATGCTCACGTCCCCATTGTAGGAGTTTTCGGCGGTGCACAGGGGGTCAGTATGGGCTCCATGTCCACTTACCTGTCACTAGTTCACTGCTGTTGCTTCCTTGGACCACTTTTGATCGAGAGTGCGTGCAGTGATCAGTAACAGGTGCCACGATGAAGAGATAATCAGTGTTATTAACGTCGCCTGTCAGTGGTCATAATGTTGTGCCTGGCTGGTGTAATTGCAGATTGCCACTGCCTGCACAGTCAAACACAAACCAGCATGGAGACAGAAAAAAATGTGCAAACTTCAGGATTGGATTTGAACTAAGAATTCGGAAGTAATAATAATTAAAATCTGGCAACTCCAGTTGAATGTGGCCTCCAGTGTGTCATGAAATAAATGCAAACTGAATGACTTAAGTAAGAAAATGTAAACTTTATTGCAACTTTGTCATTCTATGTTATCTGATTTACAGAAGAGAGAAAAACACTTGTAATGGCACAGTCATCGTATTACGGTCATTGCTGATACTGCAATAATCTGGACACCTGTGTCGTCCAGATTTGTGGCGTATTAAGGCACGTGGCTCACTCAGTCTGTAGAGGGAAGGAATAATGCAACAAAGCTTTTCCTGCAACTCCTACACGAACCTACCAAAGCATTCCATAACAGCATTATATAATGGGAAAAAGAAAAGCTCCTCACATGAAGGGCTATGGGAAATCACAGTGTGTCCATTGTACATTCTGCCCTAGGAGACATTAAGACGTCAGTGTGTTCACAACATACTGCGTTGCACTAAGACATTTGGTGATCTGATAGGAAACTTCATTAGACCTGAGTGTTTGAGCTGACACAGTAAACGTTTTAGATCCAAGTTACACAATCAATTTAGTTGAGATAAATGGTAAGTTTCCAGAGTTTGTATGCTCACTGTTGGCCATTTAAGATTTTCCTTTGTGGAACAAATTGATTAAAAAAAAAAAAGCAACACTGACAATTGGCTATATAGAGCCGAGCTTCAGGGTATAAAGACGACGTCTCTTCTTGGACTGATTTTAAACATAAGCAAAAAATAGAATCGGTCTCATTTACATTTCATTTGCTTAGAGCATTAAGTCTGGGTTCAAACAGCTTTTACAAGTAAACAACTAAGCTTAAGAAAGCGATGGAAGTGTAAAGATAGTCCAGAGAGTAGGCTATGTCATGGTACACATGAGGACAGAAACAGAATTGCTCATGAAGGTTTATGTCAGGTGGGCCTCTGCGTCTCTGTGCTTTCAGCAATTTCAGGTTAATCCTTCACAAATACTGTGTTTCCCTCCAAACAGCCAATGCTCTCATATGCAAACATGATATGTTTACAAATGAGAGCATTGTATTTATGTGATGTGGCTCAGCACTTGGGGAAATAACAGTTTTGTATTTTATTTTGATGGTGAGAGTAGTCCGGAAAAAAAAGTACCACACTCATACGTGCCTGTCAAGTAATTATAAACCGGAGACACTTAACTTTTGCATAAAAATTGGAAAATGAATTTACCGCTTTCAGCGAAATAGGCTTAAGAAATAACAAAAATACAACTTTTTGTTTTTCCATTTTGGTTTTTGTACAGAATAGACAAATGAAAAATCTCCAAAAGAGTGAGTTTTAGCACAACTGGAAGTCAGATTTCGCATCTTTTGGACCAGGCTATCTTTATACCTGGTCCAAAGTCTTTCGCTGAGCCTCACGGCTGCTAGTGGTGGCTTCATACTCATGAATGTGAGTGATATCACATTTAGATTATCAGATAAAAGTGACTGATTACATGTATTTTCCCAAATATCAAGCTATTTCTACAAAATCTCCTTTTCACCCACGCGGCGTCATCAGCGAGGTTGTCTTCACAACTTAATTGTAAGAACATGTGAACGTGTAAGAGCACATCAAGAGTCAGTAAAGAAAGAGACACTCACTTAAAAGCCCTTGCTACAGCAGGTTAAACTCTAATCTAAAGTTTAAATATATGCAAAGTTACGATGACAGTGGCTTGGCCTCAAGTTCATCAGCGTACAGTACAAAGGGACATTCATGGATGTCCAACAGAGTGGTATGTTGAGAAAGCTATTCTGAGAATATGAACTATGGGGTGACAGGCTGTTGTGTCTAATGACTCTGTAAAGCGATTAATATCTGTTACTTGAGGTACATTCATCTTTCATAAAACATTGGCCTTTTGGCCTGATGAGTTCAAGTAAAAGCCTTTCCATAGAGTGAGCAAGACATATGGTACCATGGTGCTTGTATGTAGCTTCCTGTGTTAATTTCCCGCCAGTTAAGCATTTCTCTCAAAAGGCCCTTTTAACCGTCTTCTTTGTCTTTCTGCATCTTCATTTGGTCTTCTTGAGAAATTCAGATACTTTTAAGCAAACAAGGAGCTTGCTTTGTTCCTCCTTATGAAGAGAGCCAGCAGCAGCTACAAATTTAAAGACTGTAGAAATGCAGTATGTAAACACACATACTTCTCCGGAACCATTAAAAAAAGGAAAACAAACAAACAAACAAACAAACAAAACACAAAAAAAAGCAGCAGAGTGGATGAAAAAGTCCAGAAACAAATCACCAAGAGGTAAAACCAATCAGCATTTTTAAAAAAAACAACAAAAAACCAAAAAGAAGACAAATAACATAAAGGAAAAAAAAATTTGAACCATAAAGTGCAAGTATAAAAAATATATATATATATATATATATATATATATATATATATATATATATATATATATATATATATATATAAAAACAGAGCTGTTCAAGTATGGAACACATGCACACACACACACATGCACACTGACAACGTGACTGAAGCTTCCTCTTTTTCTGCATTTTTTTTTTACTGATTTGCCTCAAAATGACCTTTCCCAACATGCCATAATAAGATGTGGCAAAACAAGGTCATCATTTTAATAGTTCAGCTGTGGAACATAAAACCACACATAAGCTGTAGGATGATGCTATGAAGGCTCTTGTGTTTGCTCAGACTCGGTGTAAATGTATTCACTGGTGTCCAAAAGCAACAGGATCCCTTCCCAAAAATCAAATATAATCACAGTTCAAAGTCTCTACTGTCAGCTGTGCTGCCCTTTGCCTGGTTGAGACATGCAGCAGATCAGCCACTATTCCCTTTGTCTATTGTTCTGTCAGCGCTCTTTGATCTGCAAACATGTCCAACAGTAAATGTCACTACTGGCGCAATACTTCACAACTACATTTCCTTCACTTTGATGTAATCAGAGATAACAATACCAACATGGGAAGCCCAGAGCCTGAAAGGTTTTTTGGACACAACAACATATGAAAAGATCCTTTTTGCATCACTCTGAGAAGCCCATTTTATGAGAATTTAGGATGAATCCTTTGCAAAACTGAAATATCTGTATCAAATTTTAAGGTTACATTCCCAAGAAGAAAAGAGGCCTGTGTTTAGGCCTGATCCCAAATTTTAAAAGACAGTTTATTGATCCAGCTATCCGTGCATAGTTTCTTGATTTATTTCAGAACATAAGATGTGAGTGAGTTCAGCAGCCAAACACCAAAATGAAACAAAAAAGTTCATACTAACACTATTGCAGAAGGTCTAAAATATGTTTTGGACTTGCTGCGCGTGCTTAGTTTCACCCTTCTTTCTAGTTCATCCAAAAACCAACTTAAGGTTTGACCCTGGAGATGTGTAACACTTCTCTCATATAAAGCCTAGATCTTTTCTTTCAAATATTTGTGTCATTATCTTGCTGTCGGATGAACTCCTTTGAAAAACTTTGGAAACTGACAGCAGGCTACATTTTACGAACAAATATGGCCTGAACCTAGTATGAAGGCTCTAGGGTGGAAAGAGTTAAAGAACTGAGACAGAAAATTATTGATTTTCTAACTTTTTATGCAGTAGCAGGCAGGTTTCCCCTTGATTCTTCAAGATAAGCTAAGCTAAGCTAAGCTAGCTGGTTGTTATAGGTCTCTTTATATTAACTTTACAGGTATAATAATAGTTGTGATCCTCTTGTTTAACTCTCAACAGAAAAAAAAAAATCTTTCATATTTTTCCAAATGTTCCATAAGTAAAATCACCCCAAGGAGACTAGTGTTTCTTACGAGACCTAAGCCATGTGATATTGCTTTGTTTTTCTATAATGACAGTGCAGTTATTTAGTCTTTATGCACAACCAATATCCAGCACAGCAGAGGCTTTCCCTCCTGTTTAAAAAGTCAGTGTTACCTGGCCGAGATGTAGGTGAAGTGGATGTAGGATGCCACCAGAACTCCGAGCCGGCCTTTCCCTCCCTGTTAGGGACAGTGTTAGGATCAGAATAAATTAACTTTAGGTGCTTACGTACAATGCATGAATCCCTTTAAAGAACATGCCAGTGTTGGTGAGTACAGTGATGTATACCCTGCAATGTAACACGAGGACATGCTTTGGATGGGCGTTCAGCCAGTTCTCTATCGCTGTACACACACTGATGATCTTATCCAAGCTGGGAGCCAAGAGATCCACCCATCCCGTGTCCAAAACCTGCTGAAAAAAGCTCCGCTTACACTATAGTACGTCCTTACAGTTTTACAGAGTGACATTTAAACTCTCAAATTAGTGCATTAGAATTACCTTGTGGTTGATTCTGCTCAGAGTGTCATGCTTCCGAGAGAGGTTAATGAGCTGAAATAAGGGTTGTTTGCATGAGATAAAATGAGTAAATCACTTCTGCTGGTTGCATACAAGATTTTTCTGTGGTCTAACATTTATTAACTAATATTTAACCTTACCGTTACCTGAATGTGTAGGTGTGAGGAACATGATAATGAGGGAAGTAAGGTCAAGTAAGGAACTTTTATAATATTCATCCTAATATGTATATATGTAAGCTATAATACATATCCAGTCGTTCAAGAACAGAAAGTAAAGACTTCCAAACATAAGACAAATTATACTACAATGAAAGAAAGGGTGTAATGAGAAAAAATGATAAACTAAATAAAACGTGTTAAGTTTCTCATAGTATGAATTTGATTTGTGTTATGTAGTTGTTTTGATGCTTTCTGTATTGTTTTGGAATAAAGAAATTAGTAAAACAACTGAATATGTGAATGGGAAGCTTCATAATTGTTTAAATTATATTAATTTTTTCAAAAAAGCAGGCCACTGTCTCTCAAATCTCGGAATCAGTTTGTTTTGCTTTTCAATTACCTTTAAACATAAAATTCTTCTGCTATCTTTATCTCATCTACTTGTCTCACCATGTAGTTGTGTCCATGCTTGGACTGCAGCATGGGAATAATCTCCCACAGGTTCTGCAGATAGATCTCCTCTGGACACCCAGGAGGGGAGAATATGGTGATGATACGTTCAGTGATATAGGTCAGATCCATTCTATGTGCTTCCTCCATGGTTGGTTTCAGTCACATGGGTGCCTGCAAAGACCCAAGTAGTGATGCAGGGGGTGAAAAATGAAGAATAGCAAAAGAAAATTTAGAGAAGTGAGACTTGCTTGTGTCAAATCGGCTGCACTTCCACATTTCAGCTTGTACAGCGGGGAACTGAGTTCAAATGCGATCAGTCTTACAAAGCCTTTTTACATGATGTGTTGCTAAAACAAAGTGAGGTCATGGACAACCAAAAGCTTAGTCACTGGAGACCTTACTGATCTTGTGACCACAGAAGAGTTAACAATGAGCCACAAACACCAAATCTACAGGAGTGATACCCACACACAGAAGAAGAGAAATTAGTGTGACAACAGCAGTGGTTGACCTGCCTTTACCTTTACCATGTGATCACAGCAAAGTAAACAGAGATCCAGTCATTATCATTGGAACATACAGGAATAATCTACTACAGCAGCAGCCCGCGTTATTAAAGGATCTACAATTTCTTTATTTACCTGTAAAAAATGAAGGTCTAAGTTATGCCATGTGCAAGAACTGAGTAAAATAAAAAGGTCTTTTGGAGGATTTTGGAGAATGATACACTTTTTTTTATTATATTGTCTCCAATTTTGAGTGTAGATGTAGAAGATCAATAACTAAATAGTGTAGTATAATTTGTCTTGTGTTGTCATTCACACACACAAAGACAATATTCAGTGCATAGATGATTCCCCGGTCTGACTCTTCTATACATTATTAATTACCATTGTAAGAGAAAGATGCCAGGCTGCTGAAATACACAGCAGTAAGAATAAGATTTGCTTTTTTAATTTACCTTTTTAAACAGTTATAACATTTCCATAAAAAAATGCTACAAAGCATAATTGTGTGTTGCCAAAATGTACCCATGGTGGATTGTTATTATTAATATTATTATTATTATTATTATTATTATTATTATCATTTCCATCATTGCAAGTAAGCAAAAAAGATCGGCAAAGGACCAGGATTTGTAGATCACAAGCTGCTCAAGACTGAACCTGAGAATCTACAGTTCCTCAACAATCAAAGAAATTAACATGCTAGGATAACTGATAGTTTTACTGTAGCCTCAACTTATGGCTTGGTAGTGCAAATGTGTAGCTCTGTCTGTCCACCTATGTCGAGGATAGATTATTGGGCAGGTCTACTGGGAATTGGCCCTGAGGTCCAAGGGGCTACAGTCAAACAGTCTCTCTTTGAAGTGACTGTTTGCCTTTCTTGTTTGGAAGCTAATTAGACAGCTACAAAGAGACACTAAATGACAGCAGAGAGATGCAAAATCAGTGCAAACAGACATAAACAAATTGCAAAGAGATGCAAAATGACTTGACACTGACGCAAAATGACTCCAAAGAGACACAAAACCACTACAGAGAACCAATAGGCTGCAGCGTATCTCAGCTACCATAGGCCAACAGGTGGGGTACACCCCGAACAGGCCACTAGCCTGCTACAGGGTCAACAACTAGAGACAGACAATTATTCACATTCACACCTGTGGGAAATTTAGAGTCACCAATTAACCTAACCCCACTAACGCCATGTCTTTGGACTGTGGGTGGAAGCTGGGGAGAAGGAGAGAAGATGCAAACTTCACACATAGAAAGGCCCTACCAAGCTGACTAAAAAGACTCAAAAGAACTACAAAGAGAAAAAACTACAAATACATTGCAAATGTCTTCTACACGTCTGTGCTCAGGGGCCCGTCAGCCTCATAATGAATGCATACATGTACAGTGTGGTGGTTCAAATCTTAAACGTCTGTGAACTGGACTTGTTGCACTGCTGTTCTCGAGTGAGTCCTTTCTGAAACAGTTGACAGGGTTGGGCAAACAATCTTAATGAGTGACTGCTCTCCAATGATGTATTTCTGGGCTGTTTTTCCAACGTTTTAAGACTGCTGCAATCTAAATTTGTCCGCGCTCCGCCTGTGGAAGCAAAACAAACGGAAGTGTGCGACTTAACCACACGCATGCATATACACACGTTGCCATAGGGAGCCCAAACTGGTCACATCCAATTACAGCCTCTCTTTCCCCTTTTAAAGGAAGGCATTTCAAAATGGATTAGCCATCTTTATTTCTCTATTTTTTTCCTCACAAGCGAAAGACTTCCCTCTTAAATGCAGAAGGAGCAGAGCCAGGGTTTGATTTGTTAATCCAGCCAAATGAGCTGTTTGAAATTGAAAGTGGTTGCACAAAATACCACAAGTGAAATTGACAGCAATGTCCCACCATGAGCAGCCATAGTTGTGGTGATCAGGATCTATTGTCCAATCCTGTGCTCTCCATTAAAATCCCCTTGTCCTCAGCTTTAAGCTAATCTCCCTTTAGTCCAACTGATCCCCACAGAGATTCTTTATTCACTTACACATTCCCCCACCCAGAGATACACTGAACTGAATCCTGCAGCAACATTTATATCAAAATCATGTCACTTCACTCAAAGGAATTGTCAAAGGAAGTTATTTGCATTGGAAATGAGTGCAATTATCACGACCCCACAGGCAGTGTAGGCAAGATTTTAAGACTTAATATAAGATTAAATAACTTAAGACGGACTAAATCCCAGTGGACACGTTTCCTGGGGTTCAGTGTCTTAATGTGTCACTGGGTTAATCTCTGCATCTGCGTGGGAGACATTTTTCACTGGTAATCCTACCCTCCCCCCCTTTTTTGAATTTACCATCCATCACATGCTCCCACTAAAGTGATTTGGACCAGCATCAGAGGCCACTGGCATTCAAGGAAAACTTTCAAGCAGGAAAGTAGGGTGATGGTTAACACTGCCGCACACTTACTGTAACGTGTTAAGAACAGGAAAAGGCTTACCTCGGCCTCTGGCGCTGCAAACAAGAAGTCAAATGTACAGCCTGATGAGTGAAAGTCTGTGTGCATATGTGTGTGTGTGTGTGTGAGAGACTTCACAGGAGGTGGGAGGAGGGAGGAATGGAGAGCAAGAGAGAGCGTGATAAACTGCACTGTTACAGCACTGCTTGCACTTTGCCCTCTGTTGGACTGCAGTGTGACTTCACTGTGTGTCCACCCCTATTTGTGAAAAAGACAGCTGGAACAATCCAATCACAGTACTCTTTAAAAAAAAAAAAACAACAACCAGCAACACACACAGGAGCTGACTAAAATGTTTGTTCTAAGTTATCTCCACTCCAGGGTAACTCTATTCAAATCTACTGCATTGTCTCCCAACATTTTAATGTCAGCTATACACATTTTTTAAACCAAAGAGTGGAGAGACAGAGTCCTGTAAGATATGATTTACCTTGTAACTTCACTTCTTAAATGGTTGCTTGTATGATTTAAGTCTGTCAAGCCCTTTGAACCTTCATGTGTGATAATGAGTTATACAAATAAACTGACTTAGGTTGATTTGACTTGTAAAACTCAGTAGTTGGTGGAAAATGACTGTTTTGCATGAACTTGAACAGTTTTAATGTTAAATCTAATATATGCAAGACCCACCACTAGATGAACAGCACAATGTTTTAGCACTGATGTGGCTACTTCAGTGGATGCTTCAATTTTAATGCAATAGCATTTTAAATACATAATTTTCCCCGTTGTAATGGTGCTATTGGACACTAACAAATTTATTTCTATATCCAGTTTCATACAGATTAAATGCATTTCAAAGTGCTTTACCAGAGATTGAGCACTGATCATGATGGTAAATCAGGGTTAGGAGGACAATATGTATAATAAAAAAAAAGTACAATGAGTATAATAAATACAATAAATAAAGTAATTGTTATATTGTTTCAGGTGTCGGTAATATCTCAATAATAACGTCCGCCACTGGACGGCGCCAGATGACGTGTTACTGATTAACAAGACCTGTACAGCATTTAAACACAAATATCCTCGACAGAACAATTATAAATATGTGTTGAAGAATTAAAGATCATTAATACCAGTAAAAAGACACTTTTACTGTTGAAACTTAACACTGTGTTAACACACAATCAACTAATGTAGGTACAGTTTATGTTTCCTTCACTGGCTCCTACGAAGCGGATCGTAAAGTGGGTTAGATGAAAACATTTCTGCAAATCATATATGAGCTGCAACCGGCAATCACTCTCCCTCTTTGTCCGTCTGCTGATTGCATTCTTCTTGTATTCTTCAAAATATTTTCAGATCCCGTAATCCCTAGCTTGTTTTGCACAAAGCCCCAAACATATAATAGATTTACAAACACTGACGTCTACAAAATAA
>VVHJ01002172.1:15705-32767 GCA_015107715.1 Tylochromis polylepis
ATAATTTCATCTCCATATTGTATTAGACTAAAAAACTTTATAAAGCCAAGTAAATATTTCTTAATTTCACGAGTAAAGGTTTAGGGTGTGGTGCAGAGCTTTAACTGCCAGGTCTTTTTGTTCCTTAAAAACCAACGTTGGGGAAAATAGGATTTTCCCAGTCATTTTAACCACGTTGACTGATCGTGAAGCTTTTCATGCGGTCACTAGGAAAGTTCCGAGCATTCTGGTAGCAAGTGAATGTGTCATAATTCATATCCAATGAGATCCCGCCCTGTCCACGGTGTACCTCTGACCGTTAGTAAGCAGTCTGTACAGTAGTGGTCGCGCTTTCTCGCGTTAGCTTCCATGGCGACGAGCTAGAAATGCGTTTTCTCATCTCCACCAGCCGGTAAGCTCCCGTTAGAGAGCTAACGGGCGTCTTATGTCATGAGAAGATGTAGCGTACTAACTCTTTAGAGCAATTGCGCTGTACATTAGTATGCTAAGCTAATGTTGAGCTGTTTACGTTTACCAGCCAGCAGTGACTAGGGCGAGCTAACGGCTCTAAGCTAACTCATAGCGTTCACCTGCGGGCTGCTGCTAACTACTCTACGCTGCTGTTGCAAGCTAACAGAATGGAAAGTGTGAAGGGAAACGAGTGTGGAGCGCTTTCGGCTTCTTCGACACCGCAGGGAACACTTGACTGTAGCAGTGAGAGTAACTCCGTGAAGCCAAGCGGATTATCGCCGCAGCACTCTGGAAAGAGACCATCCATCGGGGAGGATGACGGAGGAGGGGCAGAGGCGAAACTCTTCGGGAAGGGGCTTGCGGCCACCTCCCTTCTCCAGATTGCGATAAGGAACGGGATCTATCAAAGCCAAGTTGCCAACGCTATAGCTGGAGCGGCCAAAAACGCAAACATACCCGCTGTGAAAACTGCCAACATTTACAGTCTGACATCGGTGAACAGTTCCACCTCGGTGAACTCTATGCTGAGCAGGAGGCGGCACAGGCACAAGAGGAATCTGTCTCTGGGGGCTCCACCGACCACCGGCTCGACCGGAGCGTCCAATGCGGAGGCGGCCAGCCCAGCTCCCTCATCATCGCCGCTGAGCACCCTCAGTCTCGATCGAAAAACCTTTCTCCGGCAGAAGTTGTCGAAGCAGCTTCAGGCCTCTGATAAAACATGGGTGAGATCGGACCTCCGGCGGGGTTGCATTCACGTCCACGACTGGCTCACGCCCTCCTACCCGCGACCAGTGCTGTGTACCGTGGACACTACTTCTCAAGAGGTAGCCTGTAAGCTGGAGGGAAGTAAAGCTGGGGCTGTGTTGAGAATTAACTGCAAACCTACTGCTTTAAGTGACCTCAATGATCTTTGTAAAGATACTAATGGCCATACTGATGACATGAAAAGCCTCAGTGACAGTGTGGATGTTAAAAATCTCCAAAGTGGGGAGATTGAACTCACAAAAAATTTGGAACTGCCTTCTAACTTGGTGCTTGATGACAAAACTGCTAGTAATTCTTCATCTGAGATCTACCTGAATGACATTGGCGTGGATTTGAGTACTGGAGACTGTTATGGAGTCTACTCAGGCTCTGACATGGAGAGCAGCACCTGTGAGGACTTCAGTGCAGGGGGACCAAGGAGCATGGAGCACCGGGACTCACTCAGCGATGGGCTGGGTTTGGGCACCGACTCTTTGGTTCTGAGCCCAAACTGTGACAGCGCCCCAGAGGGACCTGACCCATTTGAGAGCTCCTCTGATGAAATAGACCTCATCTCTTCGCCCTCACATTCAGCTGTCTCTCTCCCAGACATCCCCAAGGCTTCAAACCAAACCGCAAGACCAAACGATGACACTGAAGCTGGGGATGATGACAACACAGATACACACATATTAATCAAACCACCTCCTAAATGCTCCAGCAGCTCACAGGCTCGCCCTCTGACCAGCCAAGCATCTGTCCAGCCTGAACAAGAGGTCCCTGGGGGGAGCAGAGGATGGCTCGAGCCCATCAATACAAGCCCAATGCCAGCCCTCTACATCCAGCTACACGGTGGAGCTGTGAGGCGGCTTGGGGATGATGAAAGACCTCTGCAGATCTTAAATGAGTACCTCACTAATCTGGGGTTTGAAGATCCATGGCGAGTGCAGGAGGAGGGGATGAATCCTGAAATTGGCTGCCTGATCCGCTTCTACTTTGGTGAGCACTTTATTTTTAGTGAGCAGGAAAGGCATCTTCTCTCACTAAAGACTACAGTTGTCCCAATCCTTATTAAAACATCCTGCAGTGTTAGATGTCAGAGCACCACAAACTACTGCAAGCCACTTTAGTTGTGCTTGGCTTGTCTCTGCACAGTCATTGTTCTTCCATTCTCAGCGTACTGTGCGTGCTGTCATTGTGTTTGGTCATTCAGACTGTTAAACAAGTGGATTCAATTGTCCCAGCAGCACAATAAGCTGTGTTGTGCCTGTAAACCAGCTCAAGCAGGGAGACACATCTGGAGGTAACAGGTGTGCTCTTTCAGCAAAGACCAAATCCTGAGGCATTATAGAATCGGTTTGTCTTCTTCCCTCCTCCTCTTGTTGTTGTTGTTATTGATAAAAGATCCTATTTTGTCCACTGTCACGGTAAGAGGATGGAAAACAGGCATGATCTCTTATGGGATTAGCATGACTGGATATTGTTTTTTGACCTCATTTTTGACACCATCAGCAAAGGCTGCAAAAATAAGAGTCGTGAGGAAATGGTAGGACTTTAATATGCCCTAAAATTCCTTGTATTTTTAGGAGAGGGTTTTTTTGTTTTTGTTTTGTTTGTTTGTTTGTTTGTTTTTTCCCCCCAAAATAAATAGACCGTTACACATACCATTGCAACCCTCATAGACACACTCGTGACATGGTACAAAACTGGCTTCTCTGCACTCTGAAAATGCAGCTGGACAGATTTCCCTGCCCTCCATTCTCCTTTTTTGACTCACAGTAGTAACATAACACTACGTAGAATTGTGCAGCTGACAAGGGCCCTTCTATTAATTCACAAGAATACATTTTTGCTCCACGTTTTCTGTCCTGTCGGGGGGTGTGTGTGTGTGTGTGTGTACAGCACAAGTTGGTTAATTCTGATGTCCTGAGCTGAGCCAAAGAAGTTTGACTCATCTGAAATCCCAGCAGCCAAATGCACATTGCCACGTTGTGCTGACGCTAAGAGAAAAGTGACCTTAGTGGAACTCAAATTTCACCTCCTCAGTGTTTCGGCTACCTCCGAAACAGTCGCAGCTGCAGGCTCCTCTTCAGCCTCAAACTGCAGCATCCAGAGGTCACTGCTTTACTCTCCCAAGGTTAAATACTCAGACTTTACAGACTTTTTTGTGTGTGTGAGCAGCATTTCGAACTCGAAACCACAACTCTCATTCAGATTTGGCTAAAATTCAGCAACTTAATAAGAGAGGTGGCTCAGGATATCGGATGCTTTTTTTGGGGACACAACCATGAAAAAGTTGAATTCTAGCATCAGCAGGGTGTGGCTGTTGCCTGCTTCATGAGAGACAGGATGTTCCCCATTCAGAGAACTAGATGGACGGAAAGGGCATGTATGTGTGTGTATATTAACAACCAACATCTTACCTCCTCCGCCCAGGGAAGGGCGGACACACACAATGCACATTCCACAATGTTGTTTAGTGTAAACTGGGCTGTGTTCATTGTGTTCATGGCTTATGTTAATCGTATATTATTTTTTGGACTAGATACTGATCAGTCTACAAATAATGACAACAGTTTTACCAACCAATCATAAGGTTTGTTAGTTTGAGCCCAACAGTTCACACATATCTCGTCTTCTAAAGCTGCAGGGAAACGAAATGAACTATAGTAACTCTTGGCTGTCTTCTTAGAACATTTATTTTTACTTTTAAAGAAACTCTTCTCCTTTATTAGTTTCCAGCTTATCTACATTTCGGTGTACCATTGGTATCTGTTAAGTCAGACCTCACTGTTCTGTCTGTGATGAAGAAACTCATAGAACTTGGAAAAAGGGAAAACGACACGTTGGTAGATCTTAATTATATGTCAGTCTTCCAAATGATTTCAAACACAAGTAGTGTTGAATGATAAGTTAAAATAATATTAGCTATTTTAATTATGATTATCTTTTGAAATATTCCAGACATGCTGCTTTCACCTTCTCCGGGATTCGCTCCTGTTTTATTTGATATTTCACAGTAAACTGAAATGTTTGGTGTGTAAAGCAGCAAATTAGGTATATAATCTTGGTCCATGGAAAGCATAATGTATTTTACAATATATAATAAGAACATATATTATAATATTAATATATAATATTTTGCAGAGTGCAAATTAGTTGACACTCACTAGCTTTTATTTTGTGTTTGACCAGGAGTTTCCTCAGATTAGGTGTGTTGCCATGGCCAGCTTTGCATTTTGTGCTACAAATGTCTGCGTTGGGTTTTGAAAAGTATAACTACACCTGACGTGGCGTTCAGCTTGCCATTATTGCACTGTGTTTTTGTTTGATTTCAACACACTGCAGGAGTGGCATCATGGTGTCACTCTCCCTGTAATTTCCATCAGATGTACTTTGGTACTAAAATTTGGCACTAATTAGGGTAGAGATGTAATTCAGTTGGTACCGTAAAAAGTATAGAGTTTGGTAACCAACTGATGATGGATGATAAAATTTGATTTGAAAAAAACTGTTTGCTCCATTAGCTGAAATTGGCGATAATACAGCGACTATGAAGTTCTGGATAACTTTTTTGTTGTTTTGTTTTTTTTTCTCTTTTTGTCAGATTCTGGTTTCAGCTTTCCAGATGTGCTGATTTTCCTCCCTTTTTTTTCCAGTTTGCTGTAATAAAATGCAAATCTCAGTGCTATAGCTGACCAGGGAAAGCATACACTTGGAAGATATTGCACTGATATAGGATTTTTAAGACTGATGCCAGTGTTGTAAATGATTTTCAAATGATTTGATAAAGAATGTAATCACCAGCAAGGGCAGGAGTCAGTGAGTAATTCATAAGATATATTGTACACGATGATACAGCGATTCTGTGATGTGTGAGAACACAATAAATAATGATGTGAAGCTGAATTGGAAAAA
Organism: Tylochromis polylepis; assembly: GCA_015107715.1. Taxonomy (NCBI): domain Eukaryota; kingdom Metazoa; phylum Chordata; class Actinopteri; order Cichliformes; family Cichlidae; genus Tylochromis; species Tylochromis polylepis. Next base: position 20,818 of record VVHJ01002172.1, read on the forward strand.
GTACCAAAACACTTAACTTGCATGCCTGAATTAACAGTCTGAAATAGGTTTAATAAAAAAGAAGAGATTCAATTTAAGACTCTAAATCTGACAGATTTAAATCCTTTGCACTTTTACAGATTTCATTCAGTACCATTAAAGCACTGAGGTTCACTGAGGCCTTACTGATGAGTCAGCTAGGGATGGTGAAACCTAAGTGATGTTGTGTGTAAGTCACTGGAAGAGACAGTAGGGAGGATGTTGCTGCTGGCATTGTAAGACGTTACATAACAAGGTAATCTGATTTCAGGACTCTCTGTGGCTCAGACTCTTCATGTGTCTCCCTTTCTCTTATCCACTGGTAAGAGAATATAAAGTAACTGTGAGTTTCTAAGAATTTAAACACTTTGGACAATGGAGTCAGTGCTTTAAAAGACTTGGAATGTGTTCTGGGTTATACTTGCAACTGAACTGGAGCTATTTTTTGTGTCAGCAAAGGGTTAATGTAACAAGTGAGTGACTGCTCTCTCTGCCAGCCCACAGGCTATTGAGCTACAGTTGTCTTACATAACCACACAGCTCTCACTTTGTGAAAGAGAAGACCATTGAGAGAGAGCTGATTCACAAAATCCCATAGAGAAAACAACAACAACAAAAAGACTGTAACCTCCATAAAGCTGTTATGAAAAGTCTGCACTTAATCATCATCTCTGTTACTGTCATACTGTCTTCTTTCCCTCTGCAGGTAAGCCTCGTAGTGTGGGAGGTTCTGAGCGTGTGCAGCTGTCTGGGGTGTTCAATGTGCGGAAAGGGAAGCTGGCACTGCCTGTGAACCGCTGGTCAAAACGTCAGGTCACTCTGAGTGGGACCTGCCTCATTGTCTCATCTGTGAAGCACGCCCACACTGGCAAGATGCACATCCTCCCTCTCATCGGAGGAAAGGTACTTTGTGAGACTTTTCATGTCTTTGACACACAACAAGCAAGTACTGTGGCTGGGTATCTGTTTATCAGGGACAGAAATACTCTGTGGTTTAGACCAGAGGTTTTTTTGTTCCTGCTGCACCAGGATGTCTTCTTTCCAGCTTAACTGTAAGCCTTTGTTGAGATTTGGCCAGAGGCTAGTGTTTCCCACATAAAACACAACAGCGACATAAGCAGTATGTTCTCAATCTTATTTTGAAAGTTCAGTCACTGTTAAGCAGCTCAGTCCTCAACAGTCCTTCCTCTCTAGTCAAGCTGCTCAGGTCAGCGTTGGGTTGGTGGTTGATGGCATTTGGCTGTCTTCAGTCTCTTGTCCTGTGATCAGACAGACTGCAACTCCACATTTTGTACTGTAGGGGCCTATGGCAGTTTTTGTTCTGCTCTGTAGAGCCACTGCAAGGGTAACCATGCTAATGTGGACTTGCAGCAGGTGTAGAGCTGGTTTCCTTACACAGAGCTCACCAGGACTACAAAGCAGAACAAGGACTACTGTGACAGCTGTAATTTCAGACAGCAAAGTTAGTCTGTCCACTGTTTGGGGAACTTACTGAAAAGGCTTCATTATTGCATTTATGGAACTATAACGTACTGTACAAAAGTCTTGAGCCACTCTCATTTCTTTATATTTCGCTTCCCAGGAGCCAGACTTTCTAGTAATTGTTTAAAGTGGTCTTGAACAATAGTTTGCTAGGCTTTCTGGAACCCTTTCAAAGTTTTGTACTCTTTTTCAGTCCAGTCCTTGTACCTGACCATTTCGTGAATTAATATTTTTTGTTGTTGTTGTTTGTTAAGGCACTTAATACTGACCTATGAATCATTCAAGCTTAAAAAAGGCACCAAAGGATAAACGAGTGTTGTCTACACATAATAGACAACTTAGCAAAGAAACAAGTTTATATTGCATCTTTAGTCATTATGTCACTAGTAACTTGTCACAAAAGCACGTCATTGGTTCCCATTTCTTCAGCTGAATCTACAGAAAATCCAATAGATAACAGTGTGACAAGTAAATGGGTATTTTTGCACCAGTGAGGTGATTCCTTAGTCTCAGTGGAAGAGTGGCTGTCAAGAAGGCATTTTAATGAGGGAAACGGGGAGAAAAGATATTAAAAAGTCTAGACTGGAAATCAGTGGCTACAAAGGTATGGAGTGACAAATCCATATTTGAAATTTTTGGTTTAAATTGGCGTTCAGGAGAGAGGTACAACAGTGAGTGCTTACCGCCATTTGTAAAACATGGTGGAGGCTCTGTCATGGTTTAGGCTGCATTTCATTCGCAGGATGAGAATGTCATTGGAGAGACAGCTGTGACTATATTAATTGGTTACTTTATTTAAACTCAAAAAATGTGATTTTTTTTTTTGTTGACGCAGGTGGAGGAAGTGAGACGACACAGCCACTGTCTGGCTTTCAGCTCAGCTGGTCCTCAGAGTCAGACCTACTACATCAGCTATGACTCCTACACAGAGTACCTCCGCTGGCAGAGGACAGCCTCAAAGGTACAAAGTGCAAGTGTAGTCAGAGGCACATCTGAACATATAAACACTTTGCTGTCATCATTGCTTCTGTCTGTACTGGTTACTAGTAGTTCCCTTGCTAATGTGCTTTGGATGCAAGTGTAAATCCACAGCTTCTCAAGTGCAGAATTTCCTTTTTGTGTTAGTATCTCTTCTGCTAAAGAATAATATTGGATATTGAGTTTCAAACTTAAGAATGTGTACGCTGTCCTTGTTTCTAACGAAAATATATCATCAAGTTATCTTCTAATGGCCTTTACAGTGCCCTCCCAGAGTGTGTGAATTTAGGGTTTGAATTTAGGATTAAAACACTATGAAACTATGGATTTGTGTGACTAGTAGACTACATGTTTAAGCTTTGCTGCTCATGTTTGTCGGTTCAAGAAATACTTGCCATTTAAACCTATAATTCTAATTTTATTAATGTAAAATGACAGTTACTGGTTCAGAGAAGTTGCAATGTCTTGATGCCTTGACAGACAGACAGCTGAAACTCCACTCACTTGCCCCCTATGAATAGAAGTAGTAATTTTTTTTTTGGGGGGGGGGGTAACCAGCACTGTTCTGCAGTACTTTGATTTAAAAAAATATAAATAACTATGTCTGGTTTGTCAGAATTAACTGGCAAATAAACGAGCAACCAAAGGAAGATGCAACCGTTTTCTGCACTGGGTTGTGGATGTTTGCATGGAAGAAACCAAGGCTACTGCTGCTAGCGCTGCTAGGGTTAAGTCTTAATCTGATCATCTGAATCTGATGATTAATCTGATCTGTGCGTGTTTGCAACAGTAAACACAGCACAAATTTCTGCACATTTCAGTGAGGAACGTGAATGGTTTCATGCAGCTCCTAAATCACACAAAAGATATTTGTCTATTTAAAGTGAGCTCAGTTTTAAATGTTTTCTCAGGGTTTTCCACTAGTCAACTAGACTAAAAGACACAAACTACATTAGTCTACTTTTTTCTCTCATTTAAATGCCTCTCAAATTAGTCACCAGGAGCATCCCTAAATGAGAAATAAAAAGGACATTACTTTTAGCTTTCATTTTATGCTCTGTAAATACTGTTCGCATATATAATAATAAATGTACAATATCCAAAATTAGGGTAATTGTAGAGTGTCATTTCAGTCTACTGTTGTACTAAAAGCCAGTTTTTACCTTTCGGTTTTCAAAGTGTTTCTGTGCCTCATTCACACTTACATACCACCGAACAGTGATCACCATCTTGAGCAACTTGTGTCTCAGTTACATGCTCAAAGGACAGTTAAGCATGTGGATGAGAGGAGTTGAAGACTGATTTGTGAACTCATTTGACAAATATGAGCATTAGCCTCATAGTTGACATACTTTTGGAGCATTGTGTAAACAGGAAAAATAATTCCAGTAACACAAAACCGGTTTTGGTGTTCATACGAGCACCTTGCTTTCGTTTTTGACAGACTTTTGAATGTTTCCTTTGAATAGCACCGATTCTGCTTTTCATTATTTCCTGTCACACCATTGTTACTGTTACAAGACTAGATGCTCATATTAATAATAACCAGAATTTAATGAATGAGTTTAGCATGTGTACAAGTAATCCAGGTAATCTAAACACTCAAACAGTTTCATACTGTTTTGTTTTGTTGTTTGTTTTTTTTTCTTTAGTAAATCTTTAGTAAATATTCAGTAAATATTCCTAATATGGGCATCTCAGTCACACAGATGGGTGTAAGCACAGAAGCCCCAGTCACTATTCAAACCTTGTGTTTATAAGGGGCAGCCAATGGGAAGAAAGTTGGCTGAAAAGTAGAGGCGCTAAAACCATGTGTTCAAGACAGAAGATTAAGGGCAGCACCAAGGCCTATTATAATGAAAATAAGGATTATTTTGGACTGTGGGTCATGTAAAGCTAGTTTAATAGAGTCCAAGAATAAAAATGAGTCTGAAAATGAACTTAATGGGTCCTGATTAAGGCTACTTTGATGTGTCATGGAAGTAACTCCATGGCTGTTGTTATTACAAAGTATCGTGTGGTCCTGTTCCTCTCTTTCTCTCTGTCAGATCGCCTCTCAGAGGGTGAACTCGGTGGACCTGTCATGCTGCAGCCTGGAGGAGCTGCCTGCTCAGCTGTTTTACAGCCAGGACCTTACCCACCTCAACCTCAAAAACAACTTCATGTCCCCTCACAAAGGTGTTCCAGCACTCACCAGGTCAGTTTCTCTCATCACCTCTCCTGCACACACTGATTCTCAAAGTGCGTGTCCTCCTGTGTGTTTAATGATACGGCATGGGGAGGATCTGGTAGTAAACATTTTGTGTAGTTTCCTCCTTCCTGTGTGTGTGGTTATCCATGGGTGGTGGAAGCATGATCGTTTTGGGGGGTGTCTGAGTGATTAAAAGAGAGCCGCAGCAGTGATGAGAGATTTGACATCAGCTGTCTGGTCTCTTGGGCAGAGGGCTTCTCTGTGTTTTCCAGGTCAGATTAGGTGACGTCAGCTGCCGATGTCACGGTTTTATGAGGCTTAGCAGTTTTTCTCGGACTTTCTTTTATCTCTGGCTTTTTTTCCACACTACCTTCATCAAAAAAAATGGACTATTAAGTATATATTAAGTATAATGTGGCTAAATTTTGAAAATTGTCTTGCACATTTTTACTGATGTAAAAACAGCCTTTTACAAAAGAAAAGGTCTTGAAACCTGTTTAGCATCGAGGAGGAAAACCTTCCAGGTCATAAAAACTCATTGACTTTAGTTTTTAATTACTTTTTAATTGGTTAATCGTGGAAGTCAGTTTTCATCAGTTTCTCTTATCTATAAACAACCAACTGACCTTATTTATTTCCCACTTCTGCTATCATGTATAAAGCATGAATCGCTGAGAAAGCACCAAACCTTAGTTTCTTTACGCAGTGAGATGCAAGATCTAATATATCAGCTGAACAGATAAAACACTATTAACTCACACTGTAAACTCATCAAGAAAACACTAATAAAATTTGCCTAGCTCGCTCTTTATGCCCTTGCTTTACTTCATTATAGTTTTTGGGGGCTGTTTTTATTAATTTTTTTAAATAAAAAACTAAAAGCAGGTTTTGTTTTCATAAAGTAAATTAAAAAAGAAACTCACTGAGTAAAACTCAGAATAAGGTAATTGTATAATGCTTAACTCTCAGCAGGGGATCAAAAAGTTGTTTTCCCCCACTCTACTTTCCCATGGTAGTGTGCTGCTCCTGAGCTGGCAGTGTTTAAATAATGGATTTGGCTTTAGTCTTTTTACAGCATTAAAGAGAGATGTATTCTCAGCAACTTAGACTTGGCCTTTGATTCATTTTGTCCTCTTGGCAGCAATTTCAAAGCCATTTCACCATTCTGTAAGCTTTTATTTGCAATGTAGCACACGAAAACTTTTCACTGTGGATGAAAATGACGACGACGGTGGTTGCACATTGTTTTTGACATGTACATCTTTTCAGAATTGGCAGTAGTGCAGGTGTAGTCTTAAAAAATGTGTTTAGTAATAGTTTTGTGCTAATGAGGATGTCAGTATGAGACAGTATAATCTCCATTTTCTTAAGTTTAGGTACGAGATTTGCATGTTGTTTAGACTTCAAAACAAGAAAAGGTGACAGTGCTCCCAAAATCAATTCCATTTATTTATTTATTTATACAAAATCAAGTCTGCTATTTCATCAGTCTTATAACAGAGTTCCAAATGAATAAAAATGCTCTGATCCTCAAATATAGCTTACATTTCTTGTCTAAATGACCAGCATAAACTGCCTGTAGATTATCCTGTAAAGTGATCAGCTTTACTTGTTCTGGTAAAGTGGGTAAGTAAAGTGACTAGCACTGACAAACCTGTAATGTACAGCCAGTGATGATAAGCATTCATCTGAACAGCCTCATTTTCCTTTCTGTCTGTCTTTATTTTGACTTTCTGCATCCGTGCCTGTTAAGGCAACATGACATTGAAACCTGACATTTGCCTGATGGCAACCTCTACACATCATTGTTTTTGCACAAACATATGCATATGTGTTTTAAGCACTGTATTCTTGCTGTGGTGGGCAGGTGAGTCTAACTAAGAAGAATGTGGGCTTGGATCAGCCTTTCACTCTGATTGCTCTGTGAAGTGGATTAGTTTAGGGCAGAAGAGCGCCATGAATACACACAAACTCCTACCTGAAGCACAGGCTGCATTGTTCTGTTTAAAAATTGATACTTTGTGTCCTTGAGGCTTTGTATTAGCTTGTTCTGTGCTGATTTTCCTTTTTTAATCTGGAAGGTGTTATGTAAGTAATAGTTGTTCACAGTGTGTGTTTTTGTTTTAAAGAAAGCCAGAGTCTGATTATAGCACAGAGATGAATATCTTTGTCTCTCTTTGTCTGGCCCTGTTCCTCTTGCCCCTCCCTCTTTCTCTCTTGCACACGCTTACTGAATACTTCTCTCTCTTTCTCTCCCCTTTTCTTTAGGTTCTGTAAACTGAGAAGCCTTAGTCTGTCAAATAACGCTCTGTCTGAGTTCCCTCTGGCCTTGTGCGACATCACTTCCCTCACGGAGCTAAACCTGTCTGGAAATCATCTCTCCTCTGTACCTGCAGAAGTAGGAGCAATGCACAAGTAAGTAAATGATGATCCAAGGTTTGCAGTTTCATAAGGATGAAGCCTAAAATGGGATGTGTCCTCACTGACCTGCATTTTGCTGACAGAAGACATCAGTCTGGAGTTGTTGTCAGTACCATTACATCAGCGTTGATTAATCCATCTCTGTATTAAGCGAACAGCTGACTTTGCACCAGACTTCTGTCCTGAGCATGCAGAGGTGTTGTCCAGGTGCCCATAGTACACAGTCACATTAACACTATCTCTGTGTGATGGGGAGTTTGGATTTTCTGCCCATATGCTGGCTTTTTTTTTTCTTCAACTTTTACGGGAATTTCAAATGGTTCAGTCTTTTCAGGCAACTCGGATACACACAGAGCTCACTTGTTCTTTTAAACAATAGACATTTTGCCATTTAAAAGCATAACTATCAAGCAAGAAAGTGCAAACTAAGTATTCTGTCACACAAGTGTCAGTTTCAGCATAAATCACCTAACTCAGTGGATGTCTGTCACAGTTCTAAATCATTTTAATTTCAGGTGTGTGTGTTTGTGTATGTGCACGTGTGCATACTTTTAGTCTTACAGCATGTGTATAGGTCCTTAAAGTGTATTAAATAAGCATTTACAAATTAATGGAATTTGGATGGGTCTTAAGAATATATTCATTTTACTGCAAGAATTTCTACTGCTGTTTTTTTATATCCTTTACACATTTCAATCAAAGCCATTTGACAGCAAGGCCATGTTATTTTTGCTACAAACACTCAGTATAAACACAATATTAAAAATATAGTCAAGAAAGAGAAAACAAATCATTCTTATAAGTGAAGGATTTTAGCTTTTACCCCATGTGGATAGAGCTTTTGTGGGGTGGGGTGGGGTGGGGTGCTTGTTTGCAGTTGAACAGACCCTTTCATGCTTCTTTTACCTGTGTTAAAATAGTAGACTGACAAATGAGGTAACTTAACAGTGTCTTATAAGAGCATAAACCCCAGCGGGGTGAAGGTCAAAGATTGCTCAGATGGTTTGAAACTTAGGGCAGTGGGATTTTAAAATCGGCATGATTCGTAAATAGTTCTTAAACTCAACCAAACACAGTTTTCATTTCTAACTTGGAATCAGTGTGTTTATTTGGAAAGGGTATTTTACTTTTAATGTGTATTTCCATCTGTGTTCCATAGCTGAATATCAAGTAATATTTAAAAAGTCTTAAATGAAGCTTGTTTATACTTACAGTCAGTAAATAAGTGTCAGAGTTCTGTTCAGTGTCTGAAGTCTATTCTTAGTGTATGCTATAGATTATTCTCTTCACTCAGTCTTAACACTATATTTGCATAACATTTGTGTGCTTCTCCTTTTAGAGATGGATGCTGGATGTTTTATGTTGTGTTTGTTCAAGTAACTAATGCACTGTCTCTGGTTATCAGCTGATTTCTGAAGCTAAACTTGAAAAGCCTTGGATTTTTTGGGATTTGTTCTCTGTCATGCCCTGTACCTTCCCCACATCTGTCTCAGCAAATCACCTCTGTGATTTTTTTGCTGCTGTAGTACATTTGATTCAAGGTGCTGTTCTGCATACCTTGGTTGTAACAAGTGGTCATTTGAGTTACTGCTTCTTTCCTGTCAGCTCAAAGCCATTTGGCCATTCTCTTCTGAACTCTGGCATCTTTAGGCCATTTTCACCCAGAGAACTGTTGCTTACTGGATATTTTCTCTTTTTCAAGCCATTCTGTGTAAACTGTGTAAAGGTTTGTGTAGGAAAATCCCAGAAGATCAGCCATTTACTTAATACTCAGACCAGCCCGTCTGGTACTGACAAATCCCAATTTATTGGTCTGTTTAACTTCAGCAGGTCATCTTGACCATCTTTAAAGGCCTAAATGCTGGCTGCTTAGGCATTTATGTTATCAGGCAGTTAAACACGTGTACTTAACAGTTGCACCTACAGTAACGGACTCAAACATTTTCTGCCGTTCTTACATTTGATGTCTTCAACTTCACTCAACAAACTCTGAATAAGTCCCAGCAGGCCTTGTGCTGCGTCCATCAATGATAATGAGTTGAAAGATCATGGGGTTCATGATGGCCTCAAATAGGGTCTTTGAAGTTTGAGGGAACTGTTGGCTCTTCTTAGACTTGTGTCTCATTTTAGTTCATCACCTAAAAATATTTTTGTAGACTTTCATTATATTCCCTGCATACCCCACCCCCCTTTTTTTTTTAAACTTGTTTAAATTTAGTGCAGTCAGAGTTAACCAAATAAATCAGTCAGTCAGTCTTTGTTGTGACTAAGGAAGGACCACAGGATTGGAGTATGGTTTTTTTGTTTTGTTTTTTTATACACACAGTATCTGCATTAGTCTGATTAAACGCCTCTCCCTCTGTTTGGCTCTGGCCAGCCTGCAGACTCTTCTCCTGGATGGTAACCTTCTGAGTTCACTGCCTGTGGAGCTTGGCTCTCTGGAGGGCCTGACCTACCTCGGCTTATCCTTCAACTGTTTCAGCTGTGTGCCCCCTGTCCTAGAGAAACTCAGAGGGATGGAGAGACTCTGTCTGGCAGGGAACCAGCTCTCTGTCCTGGATTTGGCTGGCCTGCAGTGGCTGGCTGCTCGCTACATAGATCTCAGGTAAGAATGTCCGTGCAGTAGCTTACATTTTTAGAAGTACCAATGACAAATACTGCAGTTCTGCATGATTCCCCTTTTATGTCTGGTGGTCTTTGAAACGACAACAAAGGTTTAATTTAGCCTTTTGAAGTGCAAAATAAAACCGTGGATGGTGAAGGAAGGGAACCTGTCAGTTAATTATTTCAGTCATTAATTGTACTATGAAATGCCTAACAACTTCTTCTCAGCTTCTAAAATGTGAATATTGGATAAAATATTTCCCAAAAGTCACAGGTAAAAGCGTTTGTTTCTTCTGGTCCTTTCTGCCCTCTTCCTTTATTTCCCCCTTCTGTTCCTCTCTGTGCTGTCTGCCTCAAACAGGCTGAACCAGCTTCAGAAGGCAACAGTGGCAGATGTGGAGCAGCTGGCCCACATTGTTCATCTGGACCTGAGGGATACAGGTCTAGACGAGCTGGATGTCAGCTCTCTCTGCAAGCTGGAGCTCCTCCGCTGTGACAGAAACACTCTCTCCCTCCTCAGAGTCTGTGGCCACACCCTCAAGAGCCTGCATGCTGCACACAACGGTATGCCCACTTACTTTATTCTAGAGAGATATTAAATCCATAAAGACATTCGTGCCATAAAGAGTTGTGTTATGTTTTTAGAGCTGAAGCAGCTAGAGGTGCAGCCTGTTCCAGAAAATCTGACTGTGCTGGATTTATCCTGGTATAAAGACTGAGAATACTTCACTGTCCTATTTACAATGTAGAAGAGCAGAACATGTGCTTGTTGTAAGCTGGGTGCTGACTCTGTTTGTTTTCCTGAAGGAACAAGCTGGGATGTGTCCCTGACTGGGTGTGGGAGAGCAGCAGACTGGAAGTGCTGGACATCAGCCATAACTGCGTCACTGAGCTGCCCGTACGGTGAGCATTGCACAGACGCATGACTCTTATGCTTTTCATGAAAGAACAGGTGGGAAAAAGACAAAAATCAAAGTGATGGGAAGCAGCCTGGATGTAACAGCTGACAATTTAAATGCATATATTGGAATGTATCTTAAATGTGCCTGTGGTGTGGTTCTAAAAATATACTAAATTAAGTTTAAAAAGTCTTAAAGAATCAAACTTGCCAAGTTAAACTGTACTGAAGAGAAAGTAATTACTGAAAATAAAAACTAATGAAAAAATACAAAACTACATCTCTTTTTTTTTCAAATCGTGACTCTGTATGACATTAGAGGGAGGGATATCCCTAACATTTTTAGCTACAATTTAAACATGCCCCTTAAATGTATCACATAAAATCATAAAGTTACTGTGTAGAAAGGAGGACAGCTAAAAGGATCCACTGACTGTGTGTGTCCGTGCATGCATGCTTCTGTTTAAAACGTGGCTGTGCAGAATGAGGAGATTGTGGGTTTCAATTTTCTGTAGAACTGTTCATCCAAACCACATGAGTGGCTATCCTTTATCACAGGAAACCAAAGACATCAAAATGATGCATTTAAATAAAACCTGTTCAGTTTCCTCTGTGAGAACCAGTTTACATTTCTGCCGATTAGAATTCTCAATTCTCTTTTTTTTTTTTCTTTAAGTTTTAACTTTTTGGTCAGCTCTCAATTTTTACACCCCTTCAGAGGCCTGTGTGAGGGTTAAAACATGTTTTTAAAGTTTATAATTAGAATTATGTAAGGTTAGATATTTTGCACTTATTTGTGATGATTACAATCATGGATAAATATGGCATTATTATCAGTGAATGTCTTCACAAAGATAGCAAAACAAACATTTGTGTGTATGTGTGCACCTCTCCATATACAGAGTGGAGCAGGCAGCAGTCACAGTAGGGGAAACACTGTGAACAGACAAGAGCTTTTAGCCATAATATGAGAACTGCTCATCGAGTCTGTACAGTCGTGGCCAAAAGTTTTGAGAATGACACAAATATTAGTTTTCACAAAGTTTGCTGCAAAACTGCTTTTAGATCTTTGTGTCAGTTGTTTCTGTGATGTACTGAAATACAATAACAAGCACTTCATACGTTTCAAAGGCTTTTATCGACAATTACATGACATTTATGCAAAGAGTCAGTATTTGCAGTGTTGGCCCTTCTTTTTCAGGACCTCTGCAATTCGACTGGGCATGCTCTCAATCAACTTCTGGGCCAAATCCTGACTGATAGCAACCCATTCTGTCATAATCACTTCTTGGAGTTTGTCAGAATTTGTGGGTTTTTGTTTGTCCACCCGCCTCTTGAGGATTGACCACAAGTTCTTA
>VVHJ01002173.1:12157-22764 GCA_015107715.1 Tylochromis polylepis
TTTTAAAGTCATTAGAGCAACTCAAGGCGTTCATGCTCTGGATTCACCCCTAAGCTTGCTGATACTTAATATATGCATACATATTTTGAACAGATGTGTAATATACACAAAGCGGGTAAATTAACTAAAGTTCTCATGGCTCAGCTTTCTCAGTCCTCAAAAAAAAGAAAAAAAAAATTCACTGACTCTTCTCTTCCCAAAACAATACTCCATTGTTATGAGGGTCTACTCGGGGTTGCCTGGCCTACCCATCCCAATCTTCTACTTTAACAAAGGGGAGTGTGTATGTGTGTGCACAGGTGTGGGAACAAAAGAGCTGGCAGCAGGCAGACATACAGTGTAGCGCTCACAGTTGACATAAAGGGTGATCCCAATGCTATCTCTGCGTGTGAGTGTCCAGCTCTTGCCTTATGAGGATTCCTTTGTTCGCTTTTACCTCATAGCTCAATCATCAGCACTGTAACAGTGAAAAAACTCCCAGCTGTCGACAGAAGACAAGGCTATCTGTAATCCTCCACCGGAGCACTGTTTGCATTTCCTTCTGAGAAGTACATGGTGCTCCTGACACATTATCTTAACATTTGGTTGTAGCTGAATCCACTTATTTGCTGAAAATGTCATAACTAATTAAACATTGGCTGAATGGCAGCTATGGCACAATACTCTAAAAAAACAACAAGAAAAAAAAATGACTCTAGGTTTCTGTGCCTTTTTACTTGCAGCCTTGGAAACGTTAGAGCTGTCTTTGTATCCCATAATTCCCTGCATCAATAGATGACTCATGGCATGGCTGTCCCCAGGTGACGTTTAAAGTCAGGCCAATGGCTTTTTTAAAAATATTAATACTTGAGATTGATAACTGCATGCATTCTTTTAAAGTGAAAGGGAAACACAATGGACTATTGCTTTAGCCCACACTCTTTACATATCTCTTGTGTAATAAATATGCTGCCACTATCTCCTGGAATAATGTCCAGAAGGACCTGAAATTGTCAGAGCTGGTTACTTTGGGGGGAAACTGAAGTCATTTCAAGGATGGAGAAAATAGCAGCCCTGGTCAGGGTGATTGCTCCTAAATTTGCAGTCAAACTGTTTTTGAGATTCGGTGTGTTTTGCCCTTGATTTGTTTCACTATACGTAAAATGGATATTGTGTCGGTGTAGTTTGATAGTTGTAACCATATTTGCCGCTGTCTTGGCCAGAGACAGAGACGGCCTTGAGATTTTACGTGATTAAAATAAAATGATCAAACAAGAAGAAAATATCTATATGCAAAATAGCGTTATGTATGTTTTGCATATATTACAGAACGCTGATCAATTGTGATTTCATTCACTCTCTTATTTCTTGTTTTCTTTGGCGTAACAACTGTTGCTGAGCAGTTGTGTTTGCTGGAGCTTATATCAACCCGTCAGTGTAAACAACTTCTGAAAACATGACTTTCCTGCATTATTAGGCAGAAGAGGTCGAGAGCATCTATAAAAAGACAACGAGCATGACGGCAGATGAATTTTTGCTGCTTGTCCAGAAACCATTAAACAGTATAGACTTGTCTTCTGAGAGGCTCTTATTAATGCCACTATGTCTATTTTCTGCAAATAAACTTGTTTCACTTGTTCTGCGAATCACCCAAGAGTCAAGGTGCATTCTGAAGAGATTAACACATCCTCTTACATTTACTAAGACAACATATATTTTGTTTAGTTCTGAGGAAATAAGAGGAAATAGCTTTTTAAAAACAAATGATTGCATCTGGACAAGAAACAGTCCAGCACATAACCCCAAAGTGTACTTTGCTTGAGTACACTTTGTTTTTGTGTAGACTGCACAAATGAGATGTTAATGAAATGCTAATTTCTGAAATTTAGAGTTGCTGGCTATTGGAATTGTGTTAATTTCAGAAAGCACAAGATCAGCTAAGCAAATAGGATGCTGGCTCTGGATTAAACATAAATGTAAATGACACAAATAAGCTATTGAGCCTCTAATTTAACTTCCTGAAAACAAAGCAAACTCATCTTTTGGTGTAAATGTTGATCCAAGTCGGGGAATTTTCATCAATGACAGCTGGATTACTTATTGGATAAATTAACATCTTCTTGCACAACAGTGCAGTAAAAAAAAGAAGTGATGGCTATTATTACACCTTATATTACACCTGTAAAGATATAGTTAAGGGGGAAACGCTCTATTATAAGGTTCCTTTTACAGTGTTGCAGGTCTTTACTCGTAATAGAAAAGACTGTACTCACTGTAGAGGATCGTTCCTTGTCTAGATCTGGTTTTCACTGTCAAACAGAGAAAAACGGGGGTATCCTTGACTCCTGCAGGTTGATTATTGCTGTCACCAGAAGGCTGGAGAAGCAACGCGAGTGGCCATAGCTCCAAGTAGGAAGTTCCGTCGAATGAAGGGATATATACTGTGGCATCTGGAAACAAGCATTAGATGCAAATTGATGCATTGCGCTTACATGGTGTAAGAGAATTAGAATTGTAATATTACTTGGACAAAAAAAATATATACACACTTTATTGTCCATTAAACATTATACTAATATATCAATGAAGAATGACATATCTGGTAAAAGCAATGCCCTAAAGGGCTGTTGTTTGTAAACAGAAGAGCAAAAACTGGCTGCTGTGTGCCTTTGCAGCACAGACAGCCATCTGTGTGCAGAATCAGCAGGGCCTTGTCAGGGCTATGTGCTAGAGTGTCATTTCCCATTGGATGACAAAGTGATATGACTATAAGGAGAGGTGGAGGAGGTACACACTCAGGTCATCAACTTCGCAAGCCTGTGATGATATGTTGGCCTTTACACAAAGGACTTTGTACACCTGGTGGATAGCTTACTGTTCAGGTACATGACAGCCAATTCAAAATAGGCCACCTTGGCTTCAGCTCTGGGGATTCTAACAAAACAGTCCAGCTCTCAAGTTGAGAACTCATAATATACAATATGTGTTGGGTACCAAAAAAAAAAATATATATATATATATATATATATATTTATTAGATCTTTTTTTTATTGTATGATATATGAGAATGTTCTTTGATGACTCCAGTGTTCACTTTTTTGCGTTTGATCTTGGATCAAATGGATTTTTAAAGTAGGATGTGAATGATTGACAATATTTAGAACAGACTACAAAGTAAAAGAAATGGAATAAGAAGAATATAAAGTTTTAGAAGAGGAAATCTCTAGGGATGGCTTTAATGGAGGCGATATTATAGACAAACTTTATGCTTATACATGGTATGGTTAAAAAGTTCTTGAACTCCATCAACAAAAAGCCAAACCCCTGCTATGTTTATGAAAGCACTGTTCTGACCACTTGCAGTGATAAGAAGGGGTTAGGTCTCTGGCTGGAATGCTACAGAGAAAACAGCGGTTGGAGCCCGTGACATGAACAGAATTTTTGCGACTGTGTGCAATGAGCTTGCGATCTCATCTTGTTTGAGATGGTTGCTTTCAAGATGGGGACCAGAAATGTTACCACTTGCAGTCAGTTGACATCTTCAAAATGATTACGATGTGTTAACAAAGTGATAAAATGCAATAAGATGGAGTACGTCTGCTGTTTGTGACTGAATGGAGTCACGTTGGCAATTACATGCAATCTGTTTGTGATAATACGACGATTAACAGAAGTAAATTGGCAAATATTTTAAATCTTTTGCCATCTGTTGCAAATCTGCTGCCTTCAACATACACAAAAATTCATATTAACTACTTAAATTCAGAGTCCAGCCACAAATTCACATATTTGAAACAGAAATACAGAAACTGTTCCACAAACAGTAATGTAGTTGTTGAAGGACAGTGATTTAATGGTAAAATGACATGCTTTTATAGAGGAATATACCCAGAATACAATCAGTTGGCAACCAGAGTCAAATTCCCTATTGTAAAGAGATGCATGGCAAGCAAGTTGAGCTGAATCTAGTTGATTGCAGCATGTTGGGAATCTGTTCATGTTTATGAATTATCATTTGCAAACCTTCCCCAATCTGTCTAAGAGTGACTGCAGTCGAGTCTGACTGTTTGGAGACAGTTTGCCTCCCACCGGGCAACAACTTGGTCACAGAAAGCAAAAGTTAGGAACCCTTGATTTTTAGTAATAGCAAGGAAATTGCCATCCTTACTTTACTCTAGTGTGACAGTCTATGTTTTTATATCTTTTAAATGAAAAATTTGAGGATTTTTGACCAACCACTAAGGCAGAAAGATGTTACTCAAGTAATGTGCTTTTAGACATGTATACCTTACCACAGCTCTGTCACACTACACGTTTATTTAAAATCAGGTTAAAGGTCAACCCAATATGTAATGTTTTCCTGGAGTAAACATTGTCTTTTATATGTGCTCAGCCTTACCCACATTATGCAGTATTGTTTCAAGATTTTGAGAAAATGCATTCTCCTGTGGTCACATTTATTCAGCTTATTGTAGCCTGCTACTGGTTCGTGTAACTGGCTGCAGCTCTTTTTCAAAAATTACTGTTGGGCTGCTTGATTTGTGAGTCAGAAACTACTCTTGGACAGCTAATGCATTGTTAGTGGGTTCACTCATGGCAACAGGGATAACGCAATTCCTCTGTATCAGTCATTCGTGTCAACAGGGCATTCTGAAAATGGCCTTAATGAGCCTAGGAAAAGGATTCAAGTCGTACAGTAAGTGAAAATATCACCAAGGTGAATTGCAGGGTTTGACAATAAGGACTGTCCAGTGGCCCGGGGGCCCATGGGACACTGACTTGGTCCAGTTTAATGATCAGTCGCTAGACCAACACCAGAGATGAGTTTCCCGTCATATCATTTTTCACAGTTATATTCCTTTTTTTTTTGTTTTTTTTTTTGAAGTTTGCTTGGACTGAAAAGCCGCTCAGACACTTTCCTACCCTTGCTGATTTCCTGACCAACCAGAGTGCATGAATCCTCCGAGTTGCACATAGAATTATGTGGAGCAGACATGACAGCCAATACTTCAAATTACACAGAAAGAGAAAACAAAAATTGTGTTGCTTTTGTTGTGGAAGGCGTGGTTTCCTTGGGGGTGAAAATGATGAATCAATCCTATAATATCTGTTGGCAATTTCTGAGTAAGGAAGACTGAGCTGGCTCATTTTAAAAGGCACCAGCCATTACAGCAAACACACACTAGATGCCCACATAAAGAGCTGGCAGCACCTAGCCAGTGAGTTGGCAAAGCAGGAATCTGACAACCCCTCATCAGGTCCCATTAATGTCAAACACGAAACAGAAACAAAAACAGGAAAGGCTCACCACCATAACGTCTTTTCATTTTTTTTAATGGTTTGTTATTTCTCCCAACTACATTTATAGACAAGGTTCCCACTTTCTGAGAATATCATCTCCATGGTGGCACATTTTGCATTTCATAAGATGATTTTCTAACAAATACATCTGTTACTGTTATAAATAAAATGGACAGATGCTATTTGTAAATAATTAGTGTAATTAGCACGATTGTTTGGACTGGATAAGGTTAAAGGAAAAGATGTAAAAGGATGCAGATAGATACAGAAAAAAGGCACTTTAGGGAAAAACAAAAATGAAATGAAAAAGCTTCTTGGACTGATGTTGTGGTTAAACAAAAGTAGTTAAGGACTCAATTGAAAAAAACTTTCATTGTATTATTCATTTCTGGCCAACATCCAAAACCATGGCTTCAAATTCCCGAGAAGCAAAGACACAACTCAATGAGCTAAAAGCAGGAGGTCATGATCAATACACACCAAGCCTGAATAACTGTTTCACCTTTTATATCTTCTTCTTTCAACCATTTACTCCATAATGGTGTGTGTATAATTTCTGTAGTGTCTTTTAACTGATTTCTTGCATGCTTGATAGAATGTCTTTGCCAAGGTCTACTACCTACTGTGCCTTCTCTGAAGAGACAATTTATCATACCTTAAAACTCTGATATGCTCAGTTGGACTGCTTTTATCTTGACAAAACCGTGTGATGGGTGGCTACGTAATATCGAACACTCACTGAACCAAAAGCTCTAGCCTGGATTATGGTACACCCTACCAGTGGAGCACCTCCAGGGCCAAGCATAAGTGAATGCACTCAAGCTCCTCAAGTAGAAGCTGCTCATATGATTCAGACTAAAGCTGACTCAGATGTTTTGGGTTGTAGTCACTAAAGTTATTATATAGTATTTTATCAATTTTGTGATAAAGGAGATGTGTGCTGGCTGTAAATGTAGATCCACATTTCTTTGTTGACTGAGTTCTAATGGAGCTGTGACCAAGTATACATTTAGTACATACATACATACAGTAATGAAACACATTCATTATAAAAAAAGGGCACTTATAATCTATTAAAAGTATCGTAATAATTACAGAAAAATAATAATAATTAGGAAAATAATTTAAGGAATGAAAAGCATAAGGGTGGATTATGAATGATAACAATGTAGAATTCGGTTTCCTTCTTTTTCTTCCTGTTCCTTTTCTTTTAGTGTAAAGAAGCATATTTTGGGAACACATTTAATGAACCATCAACTTACAAAACAGATGATGAACAGCATGGGGTGCCTTAAGAAAAATAAGTGCAATTTCAAACAGTATGTTTGTTTGTTTTTTTCCCCACACTGAATAAATCTGTTGCCATTACAAAGAAAAGCTACTGTCTTAATTTACTGAGACAGGACTCCTTAGCTTCACTGTATTACTTCAGTCTTGCACGGCTAAGTAGGCAAAAACTATGGCTCAGATGAAATTAACCACTCTCGTGTTGTGATTCATTCTGTTATAACTGTTTGTAACACAATGCTTCCTGGTTGTTATCATTATTATTATTATTATTTTTGGATATGTGAAGTATGACATGTCAGCGTTTCATCTAGGACACAAACAAGTCCACATCATTAGTCACTATGCGGTATGACGTGTCTATAATTAACTGAGAGCAGGGGTGACTTGCTCCACTGTTCTCTTGCGCCCATTACTTAATTCAACAAGATGTGAGGACAAGGTTGTCACCTAGCAAAGATGCTGCAGCAATTCACATGCACAGACTTTGTCAGCATGTAAACAGCCCCAGGACTCTGACTGCGGGCGAAGAACGAGTCTTGCAAAGCACATCATACGATGAATGCCCACATGAGACTGCGCTCTGTTAAACCTGAGAGACTAGACTGCTTTTGAGGAGGAGCAATTTCACAAACTCAGCAGAAACGACACCAAAAGGCCACTGCTGATATTTAAAGGAAAAGTTTATGACAAGTTGAGGAATAAGCAGGAACTTACTGCTTGGAAGGGAAAGGCTGAGGGCACAACTCATGATCGTGAGCATGTATCATCAAGCTCTAACATAACAGTGGATATATTTTATCATGGTGGGAATTTACTACATATAATATGTTACAATCATGTCATGTAATAATGCAGGCTTGATTTATCAGGGTTAATTTCCAATTACTGAAGTTAGCTTTAAGCTTGCTCATGTGCAGCAGCTACAAATGATGATATTTTGTGACACTTGTTTTTTTCCCCGAGCTTTAAATGGTTGAAAGAACAAATGAGTCAATGAATGAATCATATTCTCTGATCTCTACAGGCTGTTTAGACGCTGGCCAAAGGATCTTTAATAACTGGCTTAACAAAGAAGCATCCCTGTCATGTCAGCAAAGGGGGGCCACCGCTTTCCTCGACATAGCGCTCTCCCACGGGAAAATCGAATCAGTGTGAAGCCTTAAAAATAGCATCACTTTTGTTACAGCGCCCGGAGAGAAACATAATATTTCAGTTGATTACTTAAGCACCTGTAAATTAGCATTTTGAGAACACATGGCAGATGTGTCAAATCAGGGTGCCAGGTGCATACAGGCTGCTCCCGCCACATTAATGACTGTTAATATTAGCTTTGAGCAGCGTTCTGTCAGAGCTCCACATGTTTTATAAACATAAGATTATGCCATCTGATTTAGTCATTTACAAAGGTTGCAAAGGTGAACATAAACCTAACAACGTTTTTGGAACAACTTTAGCGTGAAGAAGAATTTAAATCTCTCGAAATTTTCTGTGCACGTATCACATTTCGTGGCTTCTGTTATCGAAAGATCCTAATTTAGTTAAAGCCCACACAGAGAGCATTCAAACTGTCAGAGAACTGAGTTTCTCAGAACGAGTAATATCTCCTCATATGCACACAAATAAGCAAAAACTGAAAAGGCCTCACAATTGATGGTTTAGAAAAAATACCTTTTGAAATTGTTTTTATTTTCATCAGGCAGAACATTGCTTTTCGTATTACTCACAACTGAATGTTGACTATGTCCTCTCCCTTTCCCTGTCTAGCCACTTGTTCTTGCACATGGCACCTGGAGTTTAAACTGATGGCAGGTTTAACACTCAAAATGTATCTGTTGTCATTTTTGAAACACGAGATTAGGCAGAGATGGACAAAGACAGGTTTTAATTTTCTTTTTTTTATCACTATGATTTTACAGAAGGAAATAACAGGCTTTACAGGAAGATTCTTGTCAATTGTTGTTAGCTAATTAAGCTAATGTTAGCACTGTATTCAGGAGCCATCTTTGTTAATGTTTCATATGAAGAATTGTAAGCTGAAATTCTTGAAACGGCATGTCTTCTATCATCAATAGATGGTAAAGCAAGTTTTTAGGTATCATTTAACTACTACTATTTATTTTTAATACAATTTTTATGTTTGCCTGCTTTGTTTTCCAATAACATATTAGAATGGATGGGACTAATTGATAAGGGGATGCAGTGATTTATGGCAATGAATGTGCAACAGGTTCTACCTATTTCAGGCAACCATGCTGGAGCTCCACAGATTACTAGTTATATGCTCCCTCGCCTCAAAATAAACATTGTTTCCCTACTGTAGGTAGAAATCATCCACGGACCAAGCATATTTTAATCCACTCCTTATACTTCTGCTCTTGTCTTCTTGGTTTTGGAAGAACAGCCACTGATAGAGACAGGCTAAATTGATACCATTTGATTTCCAGTCCTCATTACTTTTACTTTAATTGCCCACCATATTGTAACAAGAAACAGGTCAAACACACCACAGTTAATTTAACAAATGTAATTAGCCATCAACATGTTTAATTTATATTAGAAGTACAGTACCTTAATCCATTTTGAAATGTTAATCATATATTGTAGCTAGACTACACTGCACATTGCTATCACAACACAGCATTTGAGATTTCTCTCAGCAGCTTGGCTTGCATTATCAAGTACACAAACTATTAATTCACACATTCTAGTGTTACTTCTGTTATCCCTGACAGGAACTGACTACAATGGCAAAATACAGGAAGCTTTTTTTTTTTTTTTTTTTAACACTTTCAGGATATCATGCATGGCAACAGAGGGATGTCAGGAGGTACATCAAGAGGACTGTGAAGGAATCTGCAAAGGAACAGCTCCTTGGTATGTGTGTGTAGTACTACCGTCTCCCTAGTATTAGTGTCGGAGTGGTTGGTACAAAATAAATATTTTTGGTCGGGACAGACGTGAACGCTTCAGCTGAATGTTGAACAAGTGCTGCAAGGTCACATTCTCATTCTCAGCATGCGCTAGGGGTGAACTTAGAGGCACACCAATGGTTCGAGCTGCTTATATAGATCTTTCATTTCATTAATCATACACTGAATAATTCACATCACTCAAAATTCTTAATGCAACCGACTATTCTCCCTCATAGTGAAACCTATTAGCCAAAGAGGCTCAGCATATATTAACCAACATAATTTGTTGGCTGTCTCTTGATGATACCACTGTAGAGGTCACAGTACAGTAGGTTTTTAAGCTTTTTACAACCTGTGTGTGTTCTATGCATTATGTATATGAATGTAGTGTAAACACTACCAGGTGAATGCAAACGCCTACCTTTTTCACAAAATGTTCCAGTGAAATGAAGCGGACAGTGACAAGAAAGCTGAGCTCCACCAGGCGGCTGCAGCTGAAGGCATGTCCCTCCGTTGTGGCAAAGACTGTCACGGCAAACTTGAGCTTCATTCATTGGATGTTCTGGTGCTTGTGTGGGAACTGCCAGTGCTGTTGCAATCACTGTGTCAAAGGTAGGTGACTGAGCTTTCAGACTTGAGGAACTTGTTGTGGAGGCTTGTATGGCATGCACAGTGAATCTGGAAAGTTGATCAAAAGTTTGAGAACTTCAAGTTGCCAAAAGCCAATTTGACCAAAATTATACGGGCTTTTAAATACTCTGATTTGAATTAAGTGAAATTACTCAGTAAATAAGAGCTGCAGTCATTTAACAAATAGACATACTTTTGACTGCAATCCTGGAAAGAAGGGGAGAATTCAAGTGTTATTTGTCATGATTACCTGTTAGTTTCCCCTTGGCTTCGGACAAAGTGTAATGCACCTCAGAAAAGTGAGTACAGTGTTTTTAGCAATAAAAACCAAAAAATGCAGAGACTTTACCTGCATCGATCAATGTTGCTGCCAGCAATAGCATCTGATGTGTAGAAGCTCCTCAGTTTATTAATTTCAATGACTTCAAGACAGCCAGTGTAGTTGTGGAAAGGCTCTGCTTTCTTAAAAAAAAAAAAAAAAAAAAATCACATGAC
>VVHJ01002173.1:25801-47782 GCA_015107715.1 Tylochromis polylepis
TTTCTCTCTTAAAAAAAAAAAAAAAGGAAAAAAATCCACCGACTGAATGACTGAATAACTAGGGATCAAGCTAATACCACCTGAGGTGCTCACACAATTCAAAGAAAAATTGTATATTACCGGGCCCTAAGTAGCTTATCATTGTAATTGCACTCCTTTTCTCAACAGGGGATGCACTTATGCCTGAAACAGAGACATATTAAAATGCATCTAGGTTGATGTCTATGTAAATGCACCCTGTCAATTAAAAGATATAACATTAAATTGCAACATAATCACATCTTTAGAAATAAAAATAGATACAAATGAACAACATTAAATTGAGCTGACTGAACATAACATCCAACAGCAGTGCATTTATAACCTGTTCTGGTATATGTGTATTCTTTTCACTATGCATACAGTACAGCTCTTGAATCTTGAGCCACCCTGAATTTCTTTATATTGCACTAGGGAAATGTGAAATAGGTTCAACAAATTATTGAAACATGCATACATTTACAGAAATGCAATATATAAGGCAAAAAGAGTTTGTCTAATTCTAACAAACTTGAAAATCAATATTTGATGTAACCAGCTTTATTCTTCAACACAGCCTGAACTCTGTTTTAATTCCTGTAAATAGTCCTCAGGAATAAATCACCAGACCTCTTGAAGGACATTTAAAGCACTTCTTTGGATGCTGGCTGCCTTTTATTCTGTTCTCTGTCAGGATGGTCCCACACTAATTCAGTAATGCTGATGTCCAGGCTCTGGGGAGGACAATCCATGACTGATAGTGTTCCATTGTATTTTGTATTATCTGGGTATAGTTTTACTGCATTGGCCATGTGTTTGGGGACATTGTCATGTCGAAAAAAGAAGTTTGCTGGCAATCAGATGCTTTCCGGACAGATAGTCGAATGGTTGATCAAACTCTGATGATACTTTTCTGTGGCGAGAACTCCATCAATTTTGAGAAGATCCTCAACACTACTGGGTTAAATGGAGCCCAAAACAATGACATACCCTCCAATGTCTTTTACAGATGGGTGTAGATACTCATTGTTGACCTCTCTTGACCTCCTCTGTATATACTGACAAAGTTTGGTCCATCTCTCCAGAAGACCCACTGCACTGATTTTCAGTCCAGTTCTTCTCTAACTTGCAATATTTTCTCCCTTTCCTTAAACTGGCTTTGTGACAGCCATCCTTCCACTGAAATCATTTCTGATGAGACTTTGGTGAACAATAGATGCATTAACTAACTGAAGGGTCTGCTGCATCTCTCAGGTCCTGTGTCAGGTTTTTCCTGGATTTTTTCCTGTTTTTAAGGACATAGCTTTCAGATGCTGTAGAAAGTTTTTTTTAGACCTGCCAGTTCTTCGTTTGTCCTCCTCATGTCCAGTTTTCTAAAAAAATTTAAGGACACACTACACATCATGCTGATATATGCCAAGGTTTTGGCTAATAGCTCCTTGAGAACCAACCTACTGGTGTAAAAATACAATTTTATGTTTGTGAAAATGTGCTGTCTTTTTCTTTTATCCTTGAATGATTCATATGTCAGTATTAAGTGGGTAACATACAAAAACATTTCTCTGAAAACGGCCAATTACAAGGACAGTACTGAAAATGAGTAAAAAAGCAGCCAATTTCCAAAGTCAAACTTCGAGAGACCACAAGAAAAATCTCCAAGTTAGACTGGTTCATTGCAAAATATGACAGCTATAGCCTATCAAGACCTGGGGACTTCTAGTCTGTTGTTCATTGCCTTTTTTCCATCTCATCTATAGAATGCAAAAGGAAGTGATGTGTTAGGAACTCAAGCTAGATCCTCCATGGCCTGTTCAATGGCCAGGTCTGGCCAAAGTAGTAAGCGATTTATGCTACAAGATACACAGACCTCATGGGTCTTTAAAATGGGATGTTTCCCTGCAGCCAATATTGCCGTTGCCAGCTAAAGGCTCAGTGCATTCAGTCTTCTATAATGAGTGACAAAATTTCTTCATCGGTAGTCCAAAACTGAAACCTGTTACTGGTATAGTTTGGATAGTATATTCATTTTCTGTAGTTTTGTCTTCATTACTAAGGAATGCTGCTTCATATGCTATTATATTACATATTTTAACACAACACAAGAAAGAGCAAAAGCCTCTGTAACATCAGTTTTCAATACATTCAGACTTTGATTACATATAGTCTTTCACTCAATATATTCAAGTTTCATTCTATATATATTTAGACTTTCATTCAGTGTATTTGAATTTCATTCAATACACTCAGACTTCAATTCCATATATTAGAGTTTAACTTAATATAATTAGACTTTCATTCCATACTGTGTATTCAAGTTTCTTTCAATATATTCAAGGTTCAATCAATCAACATATTCAGACTTTTATTCTAATATATATAATCGCTTCATAAAGGGTAGTGGGAAACACACAGATAGATGTATATCTCAACAATCTAAGAATTGAAAAAACAAAAATACATACCTGATATTTACAATGTGAACTGTGCCATCATTAACACGAATTAATGTTGTAATCCATGTAGCCTCTTCCTCTTCATTACAGCAAAAGGCATACTGAAACATTAATAGGGAACGTCATGGGCTTTTTATTTCATATTTCATATTTGTCTTTCGAGAGCAAAAATGAGAAAATAAATTCATTCAGACAATACACAACTTGAACATTATCATACACAATAAATTTAACCTACCCCTAAGATTCCATCGAGGATGAAGAGTTTCATGAAAAAGAAATCACCGTTAGCCGGTCCTTGGTCCACATATAGTATAGTTCCTTGGGCCACTGTGGTTTGAAATCTCACAGTTATGTTGTTGAGAGTGCTCAGGTCAATACCTGGAAACTCCAGGTATGAATTCCCAAAATAATGAAGGTAACTTGAATCTAGGACATAAAAAAAGAAAGACAGATCAATTGGGAGGAAAAGGTAAAGGACTGAAGTTTCCTGTAAATTCCACTGAGAATCTCTACTGATCCCTGAAAAGAGAATTCAGCTTTTCATTTGGTTCCTCTACAGGGAGGCTTAGTGCATGGGGTAGGATACAGAACAGCGCCTTAATAATTTTAAAGATTCAGAATGTGACTAAGGGCACTTGAGCAGGGCAAGTGGTTGTCGCCAATACGGACTTCCTGTTTTTTCATGTTGCTGCATGAATGCAAATTCCATCTTTATCCATCAATCGATCTTGGAAATATGGACGGAATACAATTTAAAGAGATGAGAGGACAGTCGAAAGAAGATGCAAAAAGTGAATAATTACTATTTTGAAAGCAGATGAAAAGACTTTAAGGACTCTTCAAATATTTTCTCTTTTGCTCATTGTACACACATACTATAAATAGTCTTATTTGCCAAAAAGCTGTGAAGCATGCAAATAGCACTATATTGAGTGAAAAAGGAGTCTTGGCTGAAATGAACATATTCATACAAGTTTATTACATGCCTCATTTTATAGTGGAATAACTTGGCTTATATCATCCATGAGAATGGGCAATTATGGGGTATTTCAGTAAAAGTTCCGCTGCCCGGAAGCTTATTGGGGGTAGTGACGCTGACAACTTTAAAAGACTGACTGAGGCTGCAATTGGAGAAAAGCATTAGGGTGCTCATGCTCAATATATTTCTCATTTGAAGGAAATATTGGAATTTGTTGCAGAAAAGTCAAACCCGAGAGCCTGTTAAAATGAAAAGCGTTACTGGATGCACCTGTCTCATGCTCTATTGGCTCTCATTTTATTTAAAGTATATATATATATATACACACACACACACACACACGCACACACACACACACATGCAGAAATCAGACACTCCTTTAAAGTTGTTGCAATGATTAATCGGGCAGCTGCAAGTGAGATCTTTATCAATATTTGTTAGACGTCAAGTCCTTAACAGGCCAGACCTCCTTTGATCAGACAGCTTGCCCCTTAGGACATTAGGCAAACAAGCTAACCTAAATACCTCCATTTTCTTTCAAGAGAAATATAGGCAATACCCTGAGGAAAAACACACGATAACCAAAAGTACGAATTATAAGGAACAGACCTACTGCGATGTGTGAATTAATGAGGATAAATGCATGCAGCAACAATGTGGTGCTGTCTACTGCTTCATTCCTGACAATAGGGTTTGCCAGTGCTGATGATGGAAAATTACCCCTCAGAGACAAAGCTATTCATTAATTTTAAAGCCTTGTTTAGTCTGATGTAGTCTTTGATGCAGTCTGAGGCTGCTGCCAGGAGGCAGTATCATGCCTCATTAGCAGTTAGCTTCATTCTTTTCCTTCAAAGGTCTCCTGTTTTTACCACTACCTTACACTCTCATACCAATGTTTTGTTTTTTTACATGCAAATGCCTAAAGTAACCAGTCATGCTAATTCTAAATAGTAAATATACACAATGTAAACTGTCTTATATTTTCTCACTTTCATATCGTGATAATGCACCACTGGGTTTCTTTTTTTTTTTTAAAACACCGTTAACATACTGCTGACCAAGGAGTTTGCAACTTCTGGGAATATTCGTTGATACAAATCTCTCAGATCAGATTTAATTAGGGCCCGTCTTAATACATGACCATAAAAGAGGTTAGAAAATTGGTATGAGTCATATTTAATGTAACATAGAGTGGTGGACAGCCATGTTGCAGCACAAAGTGTCGGTGGAGGCCAGACAGGTTAAAGCAGAAGATATTCAACTACAAAAATATATTTGGAGTAAATGTGAACTTAAGATCACTTAATAGGAAGATAGACTCTGGGCAGTGAGAATTAATTGATATAGACTTAATGTCCCATTTATTTAAAAAAGGCAGGATATAAGTCCTGTTTGGTCCCTGATTTATTGGCTGAAGTAATAGACTGACTGATTGAACTTGTCACAGGACAAAGATATAATACTGCTGAGGATCATTCCAGGACCTCTGCAATTTCAGAGCCCTGAGGGAACGCAAAAGGTCATTGTGTACTTGGAAAAACTGGCTGAAAATATCTTATAGTCAATATACCTAATACAAGAAGGCTTATTTATACTGTAGACAATAAATGAATCCTGTAGAGAATGAATCCTAAATACAATGTGTTTTTAAATGTAGTGTCTAATTATATCTGTGTTGTCTGGTTTTAAAAATAACTGATATAATTACGCCGATGCACTGCACTGACAGTTACTGTACAGAAGAAGAGGCCATAAACTGGAGTTGAAATGATAAATTCAGACACCGCCTTTTTCATCTCACTGAGCCTTTTCCCCATGAATATTCATAACTCTGCATATCTTGTGAATGTCAATATGACTCACTAGCAAAGCTATGTCACTGAATATATCAGAATAGTTATAGGCACACTTATCATGCACCGTCATCTAAATTACAAACAAACTGAGAAAAAACCTCCAAAAAACAAAACATAAATGCATGCCACTCAGAAGAAATGCATGTGCGTTAAAATGAAGAAGGTGACTGCCTCCAGACAGGCACTGCATGTTTGAAGTGATTAACTTTTTACTCATCAAGTTGATTTTGAGGAACTTGAGTAATTTCAGTTTTGCTACATGTGGCAGGAAAAGATAACAGCTTCACCTGTACTGTAGTGATCACTTCAAGGAAAGTCAACTAAATCGTGGCTTAGCGGCAGTAAGCCTCCCTCCACCAGCAGTGTCCTTTCTAGATTCTCATCAGTTCTCACACTGTAGAGAATAAATACTGTGGAGCTCATCATTGCACGTGGAGTGAGGGGAGGGGGGGGGAATAAATAAATAATAATAAAAAAAATCCCTGAAGACAATCACCTCGTTCTATGAGGTTTATTCATTTTTTGTTGCTAGTACTGCTTTAAAACCAAACTGAATCAAAATGAAGATGAAAATAATTATCTACTGGCAATATTAATATGTTGTTTAATTTACCAGAAATTCACCATAATAACTATCCAATCTATATTTAAATTCCCATTGACTTCATATATTTGAGAGGTTTGGGGAGCAGCTTTAGGTTTAAAGGAGCACTGTCTGAGTCTATTTCAAGCAGCACCAAGGGCACTGCATGTGTTTAGATGGTGACCTAGTTAGATAAACTCATGAGTTTCTAGGTCCCCTTACTTTAAAACTTATTTACCTTCATTATGCACGTATCGTAGGTAAAAGAGGTGGTCAGGTTTGTTTTTTCTCCACCACTGATTGGTGTTTACATTTAACCCTTTCCAAACTAATCCACAGGACGCGGGCTGGATCAGGTGCAGCAGGGAGGACTCCATTATGTTTGGCCCACAGTGATTTTCAGAGTGCCGCACCGAATTGGTTCAAGCTTGTCCGTGTTCAATAGGTGTGTTTTACAGTTCTGTGAACAGTTTCAAAGGAAGACAAACCTCATCTGTCATAGAGTGACAATCTGCCCAGTGTTCCGAATTCCTCCCCTCGCATAGATGACTGAATCCAATACCAACAATATATATCACATTGTGTTCTGTGTCGATCATTTGAGTGTTAAAGGATATAGCCCGAAATAATGATTGGACTTGTTACTCTTTGAAATGACTGTTCTCAAATAAAAATAGAAAGGGTACTTCAGTGGCAAATGCGAAACTAGATTTCAGCAGGATTTATTTTTCCACCACAGCTGCACAAAGTATAACAAGCTCTAAATCAAACCAAATATATCATCGCCTGCTATGTTCCAAAGACTCTAAAAATCACATTTGGAGTGCCAGCTTAGTGGGAGTCTCCCCACATTGGAAACTGGCAAAGCTTGTGTTTGGTAGGAAGGACAAGGGAAGGATAGATTTGAAATTTGTCAGAAAACCAACCATCAGTACAAATTAATTGCTGTAATGGCTTATCATTTTAAATAATTTAATGTCACTTTTTAAAAGACATAACGTTAATGGAAGTAATAGCATAGTAATGGGAGCTATGACTCGATTGAGAAGTGCTAATTTAAGTTGATACACTGCCATATTTGAGTGGAACTGCCATTAAGATTCCATGCTTAATTTCCGAGTCTGTGCATTGAACTCTAAATATAATATAATATAATACAATAAAACTCATGATCATATTGAGTTGAGGTTCTTTTTATGAAAAGTATGTAGAACCATCCTAAAAATAAATAAATACATACAAATCATACAATTAGGACCAAAAAGTCAGAAGATTAGAAACCAATCTGAACAGAAGCAAAAAGGGAACTCTAAATGTTTACAGCCTTTCAAGTTGTTCATTTGGCATTCACAAACAACTAAACTGCATTTGGAGATTGTAAGGATACTGCAGCATCCATCTTCGCAGAGCCCAGGGGAGTACTCAGATAGTTTACTTAAAAAAAAGAAGCAATACACAGTGTCAAATTACTTCACTATAAGTAAGGCCTGCAGTTAAGATCACATGTAAAAATAAGAAATTAATTCCTTGCACTATAATAAGATATTACATTTCTATATCGTATCACATTATTATATAAACTCACCGGCCACTTTCTTAGCTATATCTGTTCAGCTTGTTAACACAAATAACTAATCAGCCAACCATATGGCAGCAACTCAGTGCATTCAGACATGTAGATATATCAAGACTACCTGCTGAAATTCAGCCAACTGAGCATCAGAATAGGGAAGAAAGGCAGTTACAGTTACTTCAAATGTAACATGGTTATTGATGGCAGACGGGCTGGTATAAGTCAGAAACTGCTGATCTACTGGGGTGCTTTTGCCCAATCATCTCTAGGATTTACAGAGAATGGTCTGAAAAAGAAAACATATCCAGTGAGGAATAGTTCTCTATGTGAAAATGACTTGTTGATGCCAGAGGTCAGAGGAGAATGACGAGAAAGATTGCTTCAAGCTGACATGAACGTGACAGTAACGCAACCGCTTGTTACAACCATGGTATGCAGAAAAGCATCTCTGAATGCACCTCAACACCTTAAGCCTTGAAACAGCAATAGACCACAAAGGGTGCCACTCCCGTCAGCAAAGAACAGGAAACTGAGGCTGTAATTCCCAATGGCATTGTCCAATTGGACAACAGAAGACTGGAAAAATGTTGCATGGTTTGACGAGTCTCGATTTGTGCTGTAACATTCGGATGGTAGAGTCAGAATTTGCTGTTAACAACATGAAAACATTTATCCATCCGGCCCTCAACGGTTCAGGCTGGTAGTTGTGTTGTAATGGTGTGAAAAAAATTTTCTTGCCACATTTTCACCCCCTTAATACCAACTGAGCATTGTTTAAATGCCTCAGTCTATCTAAGTATCATTCCTGACCATGTCCATCCCTTTACGATCAGAAGTGTGCATGTCTGGTTTCTTGAAGATGATATTGAGTTCACTGTGCTCAAAAGGCCTCAACAGTCACCAGATCTCAATCCAACAAAGCATCTTTGGGATGTGGGAGATTCACATCAAGGATGAGCAGTCAACAAATCTGCAGCAACTGTGTTACGCTATCATGTGAACATGGAGCAAAATCTCTAAGGAATGCTTCCAGCACCTTGTTGAATCCAAGCTATGAAGAATGAAGGCAATTCTGAAGGCAGTACCTAATGAAGTGGATAGTGAGTGTATATACTGATTAAGAGGTTAAGACTGTTCTGCAGTTTCCACTCACTCAAGTCAGGGTCACATGATAAATGTACAGCTTTTTTCCTTTTAAATGAATAACAGAATTATACATTTCAGTTTTTAGACTTTCAGAGAAATAATAAATCATGTTGTATCCTTAAGGATGAATTTACATGCAGCTATTTGAGGGAAGTATCAACAACTCCTACTATCTATCATCAGAAACCACTGGCTTGTTCCTTCGCAATGCATTTTTCATAAACTTACTGTGTGTTATGTTTATGTAAAATCTTTATCTGAAAAGTAGCTTGTAATTAGAGCTGTCATATAAATGTAGCAGACTGGAAAACACTTCTCTCTGACATGAGGGGGAGTACAAAGTACTATAAATTTTACTTCTTCACCGACTCCCACCACCGCATGTCCTCACATGAATGCACAGAGCTGTCCATACCTGTGGACCCCTCAGCTGCTGGTGCCGGGAAGAGTGTTGGCATCGGCACTCTGGGTGTGGAGCCGCGAGTGATGTTCTCGACTGCAGTCGCCAAGGGAACAGGATCCATAACAGGAGGCAGGCAGCTGACCTTGTTGATGCCATCTACACAGGAAAATGCTTCTGGACACAGATTCAGCAGGCAATCATCATAGTTGTGCTCACAGCTACTCCCCTGTGTATGTGGAGATGTGGAGATACTAAGTAGAATGTAATGTTTGCAGCTTAAATAATAAAAGACACTGCTATTATGTAATAAAAACAAGACAGTTTAAACTAAAAAGAAATGCAAGTAACAAACCTAAAAAGTCAGGTTATTTTCCTTTTATGAGCAATATTTAAATTAAAAAAAAAAATTTCTTAACCAACTTTTGTAGGGTTCAAGTTGCCCATACAATGTAGCAATTACAAAATACATAAATCGGTGCATGTTTAAAAAGCATTTGTTTTTCCTGCATTGAAAAGTGCAGAGAAAAATGATTAGAGGATAAACAATGACAAAATCTAGTTAGAAAGTGGTAAAAAGATTGAAGAGCTGAAGGTGCAGGATAGTAACTTTTTAATGGGGAAAAAAAAGAGAAACACCGCAACATATAGAAAGGATAAGGTGGAGAGGCTCACCACAAATCCAGGACGACAGAAACAGGTGTAGCCATAGCCTGGATCATTCTGAATGCATATCCCCTGGTTGCAGGGCTGTGGAAGGCACTCATTAATGTCATCCTCACAGTGAAGGCCTGTCCAACCTGCCAGGAACAAAAGCCCACAGAGTGCCGTGGTGAGCCCAGGCTCTCCCACTTCCACCCTCTGAAGTGAATATCAATCAGATTCTCTTACATTGATTTGCTTCTTTTTGGGTTCACACACATACATAGACAAGAAAAGGCTTTCACTAAAGAGTAAGACGCCACATACATTTTAATGAGCTGAGGCAGTATCGTCTTTTTATCACTGTCTTTTTCAGTACTGTATGACTACAAATTTCTCCCTGGAGAAAAGGAGATGACTTTTGAACGGCTTTGAGGTACAGAAACTATGTAGGCAGTATGGTAACCTTAAGTGGCAGTTTGTGCAGTCTCTTTTAATCAAATATGGGCATTTTAGAAATATTAAGGTGGTTTTCATGTAGTAAACTGGACTCTAGCACATATCAGAAAAAAAAAGGTTTTTAGCTTTTACTTCACTTCAGAACATGGCTTCCTATTTAAGGCTGTAGTTTAGTAATCTTGCTCATGAGATACAAAGGTTGCCTGCAAAAGGTCTTACAAAAGGGGAAAAAAAACCCTGCTTTGGTTGCCTCATTTAAAAAAAAAAGAAAAAAAAGAATTGAGAAATTCACAGGATGTCTGAGTGACTCACCTGACCTGCAGTGGCAGATGTAGCTATTAATAAGATCTTGGCAAACTGCTCCGTTGTGGCAGGGAGCTGAGCAACATTCGTTAACATCCACTTCACAGAAATCCCCCATGAAACCTGGTGGACAGCTAAGAAAACATCATACTTTAAAACCTGTGAGGCTGTCTCACAGTGCTGTCACTTCCTGCTTGTGGGTTTGACACGCTGTATCCTAGAACTGCTTTTGTTATTACTTATCTCAAAAAAAAAAAGGAAAAGTACTGCAACTTTTTTCTGTTTGTAAGTTGTGAGTCCTTTTTTCAAAATTTTACAGTTTATGACGGACAAATACAACTTTGTGCATTTCAGTGAAACAGAAATAAACCAAACTACTACAATACTCATCATGGTAATAACCAAAGCCCTATCTAGAATGAATCACCACATTTCCAGCGTATTAGTGGGCCCATTATGCTGGAAATGAGCATAATAGGTCTGCTTTAAGAAGCACACTCCTGGCGGCTTAGCTTACTGCTGTCAAACCAAAGATACTGTTTATAGTGAGATGAAATCAACCTGGACTTTCATATGCTACAACCACAACTATTCATTAATTTCTTATATAAAACCAGAAGCTCACTGTGACAGTGGAGACCCTTTGCCAGCACCAAAATTGTGATTAAAAATAATTTATTCCAAAATAATAATAGGGAAACAGTACAAAAAAACCTCCATCCGTGACAATATTCGGTGCTAGAACTGTGCAACACACTCGCATCCTGCTACAGCTGGTTTACTAAGTGGGCCTGTTTAGGGAGCTTAAGCAAATCTAATGTTTGTCAGCATTTGGAGGCCCCTGAACAGTCAGGGGCCCAAAAACAGATGAGTAAGATTTCTGCTCACAAGATGCTCATATGACTGAATTACAGGGGGAAAACAGGAAAAAAAGATCCATGATGCACCCCTCAATCTGGATCTCCACCCAAATGTAATAGGTTGTGCATTTGGTTTTTCTTCACTTATTTTCCAAGTGCCTTAAAAATTGCCCGACTTAATAGTCTACTTTTATTTCACTGCACCACCCCTAAAACTCCACCATTACCACTATATTGTCATGGATGGACAGCAGTGTCGACTTAGCATTTGTTTAGATTCATTCATCTGATATGTCAGTCTCTGGTGATTGGTTAGGGGAAAAAAATAATCCCCTCCCCCATGGAAATCAGTTAGAGTGAATGTCAGTTGTGAGGTGGTGTAAGAAGTGGACAGGCTTGTATGATCTCAAGCAAGTAATCCTGCAACAAAAACATAACCTTGGTCGAGGTAAGTTTGAGAATTCCAAAACACTCACTGCAAAAACCAAAATTAATTTGCTGATCACAAAGTTGACATCCCGGACATCATTTAAGGGGAAAATTCAGCAGTGCACAACACCCACAGATATTCAAAATGAAAATATGAAGGTGTGGTAACTGTTTGAGTTGGTGAATTACACAGGATAAGCTACACCTCGAGCAAAGAGGGGTACCATTCAATTCTGCGGCTGTCATCCCTACTGCTTTTAGATTTGTACAAGAGCAGTCATTTTCCAGATGAACAATGAGCTAGATCATGCATCAAAGCTACCCAAGGCCAAGGAAGCCCAAGGTCTGCTGCCTCGCATGGATTCCCAATTCACAGTCACCACACCTCAAACCCACTCCAACATCTCTGGGAAAAATTTGATAATAGAAAATGTTATGCATGGCAGCATCCCCAAACTGTTTCAGTGGATGCTAACAAATACATGTCGTGTTCATGAGGCTCTAACTCCTGTTTTGATAATGTCACTTCTGTTACAAACTGCTGTCTATAAAGCCCAGTCCATGTAATCATGTAACAGCAGAAAATGGGCAAAGGGTTTAATGCATGACCTCTTGGCTGACCATCATTACAGAGAGAATGGAGTGGTTTTGAAGCCCATTTCCTGAGCAGGTGAACAAGTGATGCTTACCACTTTGCACATAGCATGCGAATATAACAACCCTCTGTAATAGAGGTACTTTGGACAAGAAAATATTGTATGACTGATTTAATATTTAAGCCCATCATTCAGTGTATTAGCCTAATCAAGCCCTTTGTATTCAAGTGGAAACCCCACCCCAACCCCAAACAAAAATAAAATATGCTTGGAAATGTACTCAAAAACTGTAACAAATCTGCACGCTAACTTTGGAAAACTAAAACTAAATCTGTGGATGTAAAATAAAAAATTTAATACTACAAATGTCAGGATTTATTTAGGAAATACAGTGACAATTATTCAACTAAAAGTCATGGACAGAGTTACATTTGTGGCTGATTTTACTGAATATTTGCAGGCGTTTCCCTTTCAGAGAGCAAAATTTTAGTATGAAATTTAAATGTATTTAAATATAAGAGACAGACCTGATGTTTTGCAACAAGCAACTTACTGCAAACTGCACTATTTAATCCTGATAAAGACAAACAAACACCTTTTTGTTTCTAATTTTTTTGTGATATAGTAAGTTTTAACTAATTTTGAAGGCCAGGGGGAGGTGTTCTCAGAAAACCACCTGTGGATGTCTCAAAGCTGTGAATATGGTGGTAAAGCATTGGGTTTTAAGCTCTAAATCTTATGACTTTCCAAAACGCTGACTGTGGAAGACTCAAATTAAGTTCACTTACTTAGCACGGCATATTAGCATGAGTACACAAAAGCAAAACTGCTTGTATAGGAGTTGAACGCTCTGCAGGTGACTGACTAACAAAGACAAAGCCAGTTCATTTCAGTAATGACTAATACAATCTAACAAAACAGTGCAAATTAGTGGGTCAAAAACAAAACGAACCTAATAAGGTAAGAAGTCATCTGCAAACCAAAATATTACTATGTAAGCAAATTTTTCATGTTTCTCTTCTAAAACAGTTTTTGCAGTTCAGATCAGTGATGGGCAGCCGCAGGAGAATAAATATATTTTTGATGTCCATCCCTGGAAATTACCTACTGCTTCTGATACCGTTGCCTCCTGACATTCCAAAGAAATTTACACTCCTGATGATGAGCACCAGTCAAATCAGACACAAAATGAGACACTCTTATTGCCGACATTAAATTTAGTGCGATTTGCACTAAACTGCATGCCATAAACTTTAACGAATCATGTTTGTGTGATTCATTTAAATACTTTCCTTCCAAATTGTTGTGGAGCTCTTACAAATATTGTCACTGCATCTGTTTAGTAAATCCTGACAGTAGCTTTTTAACACCAAAAAAAGGCCTTGGCTGGAACAGACAGTTATTAAATCTGGTTCTTGAAATGTTATTTTAAACAGACAGCTCTGCAGTTCATAAGCCTACGGGTATTGAAAAGTGAAATGCTTTCATGTGGTAATTGTTTAAGGTGGTGAAATGCACAGGATAAGCTACACCTTGAGCAAAGAGAGGTACCATTCCTTTTTGCAGATGCCTTCCCTTCCAGCTTTAAGGTCAGATGGCAATGCGTCAGAGTTTCTTTTTTCTTTGACTTTAATATTTACCCGCAGCTTCACACAACATTCAGGAAAAAAAGAGTGATGCACACATTTACACATTTATGTCATTAACACATGGATTTGGCTAGGAATAATATATCATGTTATTCTGCACACCCACAGGTCAGCTGTACAGTTCTATACAGCAGACGTGTTTGCAATAAAGCAGCCTGGCTCTGCATAACTAGAAGTGGGTGTATAGACTAACTTTGCCCTTAGTGTGCACATTTATCTGTGAATGCACGATATGCATTGCCTCCTTGCAACATATACGCAAATAAACCTTAAATGAAGGGAGCGTCGTAAAAACTGCTGCAGTGAGGAATTTTGCAGTTCAGCACCTCAATATAATGCTCAGAATGTGCAGCAACATATGTGGAGTTGTGGTTGTCATTGTCACATAAATCATGACACTGAGCATATAGCAGCACATCAGCAAAAGGTTAGACAACGTAATTAACTGCAAGGCATTCAGGGAGTGGCTGTGTCAAATCGGCACACTCTTACAACATACACCTTGTATTCAGATACACTTCATCACTCCAGGGATGACATGCCTGCAATTAAAAAGTAATGATTCATTTTCTAGAGCTGCACTGTTAGACAGCACAGATGTAATGCAGCACTATTATTCTGAGACAAGGTACTTTTCTTTTTTCTTTTTTTTTTCACAGACCAGCTAAATCATGATGCTGATGTTTACATTCAGAAATGTAATTTAATATTTTGAAATATTTAACCTCTGCTGCTGAAGCTGCCCACTATCCATGGGCAGTTCAATAAGCTCCACTCCCTTAAGCTTTCTGGCTTCGACGGTGCACTAGTTAGCCAGAGACACTAATGATTGAAGGTAACATTAGAATATGTAAACACACAGTCAAATACTCCTTTCAGTAGCACCACACACAAATCATCAGAGAAATTCAAAGCTTTCCAGGGCTGTCATGCTTTGATATGGCTGTATAGCTATAATAAGGTCAAGTGCAATTCACTCGAGGAGGTTAGCAAATGGTCGATTAAAATCTGGGTACGGTGGTTTTAGATGTCAGTTTAAAAGCAATGCATGTGAAACATTCAGCTGGGTAAGCTGCTGCACATTCAACTTTCAATAACTCCATCCAAGGATGACCTTTCAATGTCATTTTATCAAACAATTAAAAATAAATAAATAAATAGTGACCACGCTCACCTGCATGTAAAGTTTGATCCTTCACCATCATTGCAGGTGGCTCCGTTAAAACACAACGAGACATTAAAAGTGGCGTCTTTGCAGACATTGATATCATCCGCGCAAGTTTTCCCCATGTAGCCGACCTGACAGAAGCATGCATATTTATCAATGAGATCGACACACGAGCCTCCATTCAGACAGGGACTGCTGGCACATTCCTGTAAATGAGAAAATACCAAAGATTCACATGAGTGAGACACTGCGGCAAGAATTGCTTTTTAGAAAGATGCAACCATAAAATACATGTTTGTTGATATAAAGCTCATAATGGGTGATTAAACAATGAAAAAAAACAACCCTTTGATTAATTATAATGAATTGTTAGTAGTGAAATGCAGATGATCAGATTATTGATTCAGCAGAGACCTTGCTAGCAACTCAATGTTTTATCACTACAGCCCAGCATAAAGCTGTGGTTTAGATCAATTAGGCATTAGACTAAGCAATTCCTTTTCATCAGGTACTTGCACAATGCTCACATGATCGCGGTAGTTCAATTCACTTATCTTGTAGAAATGTCAATGAAGTTAAAGATACCAAAGGCCACACCACCACAGGGCTTACAAAATTCTCCTGAAATGTCTCTACAACACACAGCTGCTTTATTAATTACACTCAACTCACATCAATGTTTGTTTCACACCTGCTGCCGGTCCATCCAGATTCACAAAGACAGGTGTATGAATATATTCCATCGTCACAGCTGAGAGAGCCACAACAGACGGGGTCAGAATTGATTCATCAAAATTATACTGCCGTGCAAAGTGAACTAAAAAGCATTTATTTGTGGAGGTCTTTTGCTGTATAGTCCATACAGAGCCCTTAGAATCTTTCTAATGAATGAGTAATTCACCTTCAAAAGAATTAATGACTATAATTTAGACACCACTGAGACAACCTGTAAGTGCATTACATTAGCTCTTTACAACATGCGACATATGTCTCCACTCACTGCGCTGGCAAGGAGCGTAATTAAAAATAATTCCATGCTACTGCTGCACAATTTGCTGTGTTTCTGTTTTAAAAGATGGACAGAAAATGTGTACCTCCCATGAAGGCAAGGCGTTGACATGCATTCATCAATGTTGGCCTCACAGTGGAGCCCCGTGAAGCCACCCGCACACAAGCAGGTGTATCGATTAGGTGCATCAATACATTTTCCACTATTCTGGCATGGCTTTGAAACACACTCATCGACGTCAACTTCACAACGTGGCCCTAAGAAATGAAATGTATTTTAGTAAGGGATTACCTTATTAGAAAATCTTTCTTTTAGTTCTTCCGTACTCCAAAAGTTAGACACACAGATGCACACACACAGAGAAGCACATTATACAGTTTTTTTAAATTGGAGAAGTTTGATTCTGTCAAGTCTGGTTTGATTTTTTTTTTCTAAACTTGTAAACATTCAAATATTGTACTAATTTTCCTCAAAATTTTATTGAATAGGTAACGAATAGCATCCTGCCGTTCACAGCGTTTGGTAGTTGTTTTTTTTAATTTTTTTTATAAGTCTTAAAATGTCTGCTGTCCTGTCAGCCAGGTTTTGAAAAATACATTTTTGATCTCAATGAGACCTCTACTTGAATAAACAGGGGATACAATAAAAAGTAGACATTCATTAACTTGAAACAACACAATGTACAGTACATGTTCTGAAACAGCTTTTAACAGTGTTCATACAAACCCATATAGTGACAAACTAGGCTGGCTATGCTTATCGTAACGAGGAAATTTATGTAATATATCAAATATATCATAATATATCAAATCATTTGCTTTGTGCTTCTATGGCAGAGACAGAGTTTATACAAAAAGTTGTCAGGAACAATTCATTGTTTGTCATTTCAAAGTATAAACAGCCATCTTTATCCTTTAATGGCAACAACTGGACTGTATTGTCTTTTCAAGCTATGTATCCCTTACTGACTATGGTTACTCCAATAAATACATAATTTTAGCCTAAAAACTGTCAAACTAAATCTGTTTTAAGTCATTTCCAGATACATCATATAATGTCGATAACATACAATACATGCAAAAACTCTCCTCACCTTCATTTTTCGATGAGCATTTACAAGAATAATGGCAGAAAACTTCATGTCAAAGAATCAAATACTTGTGGTAATTGTTATCTGTCAAGACGTATTGCCTTAAGCATTAGTTGGCCAGTCAGACAAAAGGTTTTAGAGAATAGCATTGCTGTGAAAAATGATTGTCTGAGTTGATAAGTAATTTCTTCTTTGACCAATAATCATATATTTTAAAATTTCTGCAAAATCTGTGGAAGTTGTGAAAAAACTTGTGGAAAAAGAACTTGTGGAAAAGTTAAGGAACGTAAGGAAAAGTGAAGCAAAGAATTTGCAGTTAATGGATTAAAGCCTTGAAGATGCAAAACTAGCAGTGTGATCTTACTGTCCAGATAAAGCTGCCTCACCAGCATGTTTTTTCTCTCTGATCTGTTTGGTAAACTTTGATGCACTGTGATCACAGGCTGGCAGGAATGGTAAACATGGGTGTGCTGTCTACATTGCATAAGGATTTCTGTTTTTTAAAAAAAAAATGATGTTATGTCTTGCTTCCACATTATTCTTTAATATGGAACTTAAAAGTTGTAATGCTTGCTCTGAAACACTTAATTCAAAGTGGTTTTAACTTCTTCATGACCGTGCATTAATAGCACTGGCTCAAAGCATGGAGCAGAAATATGGCTATTTATTGAAGTTACTGAAGTTTTAAACCTCTATGTTCGATAAAATATCATGTGAACTCTGAGGGGTTATTGGATTTTAGATCATAGGGCTTATGGGACTAATAAAACTGTTTGCTATATGGAGTGTGTAAAAATGAAAAAATATAACCGACGATCTAAAACGAGAAGGAAAACAACACATAAGTGACAATAATGACATGGTCCTATTGTACTTTGTTTAACGTGTTTCGGCTTGTGGCCTTCATCGGGGTCATTGCAAAATGTCAAACAGCTGACATGAATGACTCAAACAGAATGACTCTGATGAAGGCCACAAGCCGAAACACACTGGTCACCTAATAAAGCTGTTCCCTAATACTTTAAGTGTTGCTGGAGTCTTCACATCATCAGATCTTTGTCTTCTCCATGCACCATGGAAGTAGGTGAAGTTGTGCCAGAAACATTTGTTGCTACCTATTGTATTTTCACATTTTTGGACTATTCTCTATAAATCCTAAAGATAGTTGAGTGGGAAAATCCCAGTAGATCAGCACTTTATGAAATACTCAAACAAGCCTGTCTGACACACATCAACAACCATACCATATTCAAAGTTACTTAAATCAAAATTTTTCCCCATTCCGTTGCTCGGTTTGAACTGAAGCAGGTCATTTTGACCTTACCACTTACTGGATTTGGGTCACAGGGGCAGCACACTCTTCTTCCAGCTTATCCGAGGGAACACTGAGGTGCTCCCAGACCAGCCAAGAGATATAATCTCTAAAGCTGGGTCTGCCCTGGAGCCTCCTCCTGGTACGACATGCCCCAAACACCTCACCGAGGAGGTGTCCCTGAGGCATCCTAGTCAGCTGCTCAAACCACTTCAACTGGCTCCTTTCGATGTGGAGGAGCAGTGGTTCTGCTCTGTCCCTCTCGAATGACCGAGCTCCTCACCCTATATCTA
This sequence comes from Tylochromis polylepis, assembly GCA_015107715.1. Taxonomy (NCBI): domain Eukaryota; kingdom Metazoa; phylum Chordata; class Actinopteri; order Cichliformes; family Cichlidae; genus Tylochromis; species Tylochromis polylepis. The sequence goes on from VVHJ01002173.1 coordinate 44,623, forward strand.
AGGGAAAACCTAGCCACCCTTCGAAGGAAACTTATTTCCGCTGCTTGTATCTGTGACCTATGTATTGACTGGTAAATTGACAGCTTCGCTTTTAGCTCATCTCTCTCTTCACCACAACAGATCAGTACAGCATCTGTATCACTGCAGATATTGTCCCAGTCCATCTGTCAATCTCATGCTCCACTCTCCCCTCAATCGTGAACAAGACCTCAACATACTTAAACTCCTCCACCCGGGGTAGTACTGTAACGACTACCGGACCCAGATTGGGCACTCCACCCTCTTCTGGCTGAGAACTATGGGCCAGAATTGGAGGTGTTGATTGTCATTCCAGACGCTTCACACTGTGAACCTCGCCAATGCAAGCTGCAGGTCACCACCTGATGAAGCCAACAGAACCACATCATCTGCAAAAAGGAAAGATGAGATCCTGAGCCCACCAAAGTGGAAACCCTTCACCACGTAGCTACACCTAGATATCAGTGACAGAATCCATAACAAAAGGTGTCCCTGGTATAGTCCACAGAAACTAATCCAATTTATTACGAGCAATCTGCACCAAGCTCCCACTACGGTTATACAGAGACTGAATGGCTTGTACCAATAGTTTCCACTTTCAGAAGACTCCACACACACACACACACACACACACACACACAAGTTTTATTTTTGTAACAACAATAAGTATGGTGACTGAAGTTTCAATGAACTAAAGAAATAAAATCACTTATGAAGAAATGGGACTTTAAAATACAAAAATAAAACAAATGCAAACTGACAATTTCAAGATGTGTAATATTCTCAAACAACTGCTTCCATCTACACCAGACTTGAAGGGATCCCAGAAACATAGAGCCAGTTAGTTTGGATGAACCAGTGGACATGTCACTGCCTGTTTTTAAACATGACTACAGTATTTCTTCATTAGAAAGTAGTTGTAGTGAAAACTTTTCAGTGGTTCTTGGAGAAACCACCAAGAAATCACAAAACTGTTATTTTTTAATGCATTTTCTTGTTTCTGTAACAGCCACAAACAAAAATCCTAATAAAATCAAAGGGTTTTGGCTGGCTACAGACTACTAAAGCCAAGTGCAATGTAATTTGGGTGGTGTGCCCCTGAGAGGGTTCATTGAACCGCAGCACTGAACTAATGGAAAAGTGTGTCTTATACTGTAAACGCTGATCATGCTGAGACTGCAGTACCCAGTGTCTACAAGGGCAAAATCCCCTACGCAAACTGTGCAATCAGACACATTTAAGATAAGGCTGAATATTCAGCTTCAGTGAGACTGTTGATAATATTCATTATTCATAAAAGGCAGCACAAAAATAGCATTCAGATCACAGAAGACGTGAAGAGGAGGAGAGAGTTCAAGCTGAGAAGGAAACACCAGATAACACAAACTGACAAAATTAGTCTCCCTCCTGCCAAAAAATCAGAATGCAAGTTGGGAAGACACACTGATGATGTTCATAGGAGTCTAAATTACAGCAGGTACTGCTTTGCAGAGATGCGCGTAAGTGACTTTTTATGCTGAGGAATTAAAAATAAATGAATGTGTTTGGTATAATTCTACAAGGAGGGATTTCGTGATGTTATTTTTTACTGAAGTGGTTAAAAAAGATTATTTAATAACCCTAAAATCTCTTCGGGACTTCCAGTAATTATGAGATGAAAAATGACTACTGACCCATCATTAATCATTTGGTTAGCTTTTCATTTGCGAACCGAGCCAAAAGTAAACAAACAAAGTGACAACAGGAGCAAGAAACTCTTTTGCCTCCTGTGTTTATTCATGAAAGAGAATAAATAAACGGCCTTTTCTGTACACAAAATCTATCATTTTGTCTTGTTACTGAATGTAAAACGATTCATTTCTCGTGCCAAAGAGATGAGTTGTTTCTTTTAGCCAAAAGGAAAGCTATACAGCAGCAAGGAAATTCAGTTTATGACTTCAAAGATAAAAAACAACATAAAATAAAAGATAAAGTTGAAATTTACAAAAGTTCCTGAAATACAAAAGTGTGAGTGTGAAAATGGTATCCTTAAAAGTGATGATCATGCTAATGATCATCACACTAATGATTATTGCGACATATATCATTTCAATAAAATGCAAGAATAAATGAATACACTTTGTGTCACAAGTTGTGTTCACACATGTTCTTCAATGACACAAACAGCCAATTTTAGATTCACCAATTAACCTAACAAACACACTCACAGGCACAGAGAGAACATGCAAACTCCACGCAGACAGTCCTCAGCTGAGCATCAGGTTTGAACTCAGAACCTTGCTATGAGGTGACATTGCTAATTACTGCACCACTTTGCCACCCACAAACTAACATTACCTAACTTTAATGTTCAAATTATGTAAACATATCGGCTAACCAAAAGTAATTATGCACAGGAACACATTCCTTGCAGAACAGAGCAGGCTTTAAAAATTGTTTATACTAAATAAAAATAAAGCTGAGGACCTTAATGGGGACTCTAAAGCATTTACTGTTTGTTTGTGGCTGTTAGTTTGCACAGCAGATTAAAAGTGATGTCCAGATCAATTAAAAACTGCTCACAATGTGATTATATATGACTATACATATTCTGTGCTAATATTGAGGATTCATTAGAATCAATGAGACTGTTCCACTTCCGATCCTGCTGGTGGCGCTGTCACTTGGTGTTCGCTCTCTCTGTGGTAGAGTATCACTTCCTGTTCCTGCTCAAACACAGTGGTGTTTTTGAGTAGCTTATCTGCTTAGCAATTTATTTAAAAAAAACTTTTAGATACACTCCCTTTTATAGTTAATCTTCACGTGCTTCATCCGAAGCACACTTTCTTTGTAGTCACTACTTAATTTATAGCCAAAGTTTTCACTCACTGTGTCTGTACTGTTTTGCTAGCTTAGCTTAGCTTAGCTCGTAGCCAACTTGCTAGCAGCATGGCCTCTTCACCTGTCCCTCCTGCACTTTCCTGCTCTCTGTGTCAGATGTTTAGTTACTCCTCGGCCTCCTTTAGCAGTAATGGTACTTGTAACAAATGTAGCATATTTGCAGCTCTGGAGGCCAGGATTACTGAATTGGAGACTCGGCTTCGCACCCTTCATTCACCCGTAGCTAGCCAGGCCCCTGTAGCTGGTGCAGCCGAAAATAGTG
>VVHJ01002174.1:0-10315 GCA_015107715.1 Tylochromis polylepis
ACTAGAGTGTAAAAGATATATATATATATATATATATATATATATATATATATATAATGAATGCAGAAAAAGAATCGTTAAAAATTAAAAGATAGTTATTATTAAGGAAAACTTCAGTGGCACAAGACCTACAGGGAAATAAACCAACAGGAAAAAATCTGATTAAAAAAATCATTGTACTTCAGTCCAATTAAAAGCCTATTGGACTCTCAAAGCACAACAAAATAATTGGTGAACTAACCTGTGTTTTCATAAAACAAACCCTGTGAGGCCGATTTTATGAGACTGCACCTCCAGCTGAGCGAGTCTCCCTGTTATGCTAACAGATTTTAACCACAAAATGTACCCCTATTCCCCTCGAGTCAGTCCGGTTACTGTGTTGACACAGTCAGTCCACAGTCCACATGCATAAGGATTAGCCTTTGAATGTCAGAATTAAAACAGTCTTACATCTCTTGACTCTGGCTTTTGAACTGTCCTTGAGTTGAACCGTTAAAGATCAAAGGAACAGGAAACATTAATGTGGGCCTTCATTTAGATGCTGGACAGAGGATATACAAAAATCTTTTTCTTTATGTGTGTGAATTACGCTTGGTGCGCTTGTAACAGCAGCAACACTTTTTGGGAGAGATGACAGGATGATCGGAGTGTCTCTAACAGTACACAATGCACTGATTATCCATCCCCACAAGTGTATTTGCCTGGATTGAACCTGCCCTTTCGTAGATGATGAATCACAGCATGCATGCATGTGTGTGTGTGTGTGTGTGTGTGTGTGTGTTTGTGTGTGCGGGGATTAATGCATTTTATCTGATGATCAGCGTTGATTCAACCTGTGGGTGGATAGAAAGTACAGCTGATTTCAAAGGCTTCATCAGCTCAGCAGCGCCGTCATGTGCATGTGCTCGTGTGCACGGGTGTGCTTGCGTGTGTGAGTGTATGTAGTTGGGTGTGAGGTGCGGTCTCACTGATGTATAGCCTGGAGGAACTTCCGCTGGTGTTTGCGGACTCTTGAATGGTCGATCTTCTTCATCAGCTTGGTGTGTTTGTAGATGAGCCAAGTCTCTCTTAGTACGTTAGCAGCTGCATTCTTTATCTGCTCCCAAAAAAGAATAAGCACACATATACACACTTATTGTTAGCAACAGGTGGTCCTTGGCAACTGAAGCTGGCAACAGGTTTGCCCAGCCCTCTTGTCTTTCTCTTTTTTCCCCTGGTTTTGCTATTATCTATGCAAAGAAAAAAAAAACTAAACCATCATTCTCTTCTTAGAGGCTGCCCTCGTTCTCTTCCTCTCTCTCTCACTCTCCCTCTCTCTCTACACATACCGGCTTGCCTGCCAATGCTTTTCATGTGTGCATAAACAGCTCTCTCCTTAGGGAGATTGGCAATGAGAACCAACAGGAGTCTCCCCCTCACACACACTTCTCTCTTCTCTTGGTTTGTCTACATGCCACATTATATCTTAGACTTATTCAAATGGGGCTGCATTATCTTGGCTGGCTGAAGTAATTCAGTGCAGCACCATCGCAGTGTATTAAAACCAGTGATCTTCTGTTTAATTATGACAACAACTGAAAGCAACAATTGCTGCACAGTCACTGCACTCAAACTAGCTGTCAAAGGCATTCCCCATCTCTACAGAGGAGGAACATTAGCCTATGTAATGATGCTCAGTTGTGGCGAGCCACTCCAAGATGGTTATTTTTCTTCAGTTCATTTGTTTGGAACAGCAGAATGTGAGATTTCTTTGATTTAATAAAATGCCTATTTGAAATATCAGTATCTGGTCATTTTCTATAGATAAATATCAGGATTCTTTTACCTTTTACCTCATGGATCCATACTTGTTCCTGTATGTTTCATGTATTTTATAGGTTGCTATGTAATTACAACACAGGGGTCTGACACCCATCGAAAAAAGCGAGGGTGGACACCATAGAGAAGGGAGAGAGAATCTGTAAGGACATAAATTGAATGAGAGACTTCAAAGAGATGCTGAGCATCGAACAAAGAACAATTATACCCCCGTCTGAGGAGCACAAAAGACCCCGGCAGCTTGGCTAATCAGCACCCATCCACCGCAGTCAAGGACTGCTCACTCACATATACGCCTACACATACACACATGCAGACATACACACACTATTGGCTACAGATGAAGCGAGTAGGAGGCCGTGGGCCTTGCAGATGTGTTTTCAATAACACAGAGGAAGTCAAACCAAATAGAGCTCATCGAGCAAACTATAGATAATATATAAGGCCCCCGTGATTCAGCAAATTCTACATGTTATCCACCACTTTTAAAGACAGTAAACATAAAAAACCCCTTTATACTCCTTAATTAAAAAGAAATTAAACCACGACATGTAAATCTAACAAAACTTAAGGTAACCCTACAAAATAAAACACATTTATGTTAAAACTCATGGCATGACATAATTTGAATGTGCGAGTATCACCTTCCAGTGTGTATCAATGGGATTACAGAACTCCCAACCATGTGGCAAACACAGGCAGTGACAGACCTGCAAAGATCTTAAAGAGGCATCACAACCATGACATGTTGTTTAATAGGCCTAGGGCACTAATGTTGTTTTATATATAATATCTTTATAGCAGCACTATTTGAGACGCTACATCTAAACCACATTACAACATGCTGCTGAATGGGATACATGTAAGGTGAATTAGTATTAACTTACTTAGATTGTGTTGGAATAAATAGAGTTCATCTATTGTTTTTTTTTGTGTTTTTTTTACATGCCAGGATACTAAAGAGCACATTCAGTACTGTTTAAAGCTGTGGGCCCTTTGGTAGACTGAAATGCCAGATCTTGTTTATCACATGATTAATGGCTGCAGGGTGAATGAAAGATGATGATTGATGGCATCTTGTGTCTGACTGAATGGCAGGCTGCTGAAGTTTTTCCACAATTTTCAAGCACAGGTCCAGCAGTGCAGAGTGAGTCTCTACCATTTCTGGCCATTTTTTTTCTTTCTGTTTTTGTGCAGACGATTATAAAGCATCATTTAAATCCTGGAAACAAAAAAATGAAACCCAGCTGTGTATTTTTTGCAAATACTCCACCACCACTGGCACACTGTATTTAATCGTCTCTCTCCTCCTGTGAATCAATGTAGATATTGATGCAAAGACAGCTACTCCATTAATAAAGCTAACAGACTCAACATGAACCGCTAAGAATACACCACGAGAAACCAAACGACAGCAGCGGCAGCCATTCCTGGACCATATGGCTTGTACTCGGGCAACCATGTTAGGGCCATCTGGCTGGTTTGGGTCAAAGATCTGTTCTGGCTGCTCCCCTGTGTGGCACACCTTATGGCAGGTACAAGCAAAGTCTGTTAAAGCAAGGGGCTCCCACATCTCAGCATGTTAGGCAGTTGATGACACATTACAGAATATAAATCAATCAGCAGAAATAGAAACATTTTACTGACATTACTTTATATATATAATCCTTGTTTATAATACAGTAAAAAACAGAAAGTTTGAATTTACTAAATAAACATTAACTGAAATACCAAAATTGAGAAAAGAAGGGAAAAAGAGAAAATAGACTTTTTCCCTCATCAGTTTCTGTACTGCTGGAAACAAGATCAGAGGTAAAGCTAAATTGCTTGATCCATCTAAACCAAGAAAAACTCAACCTTTTTCACCCAGGAGGTCCACATACCAGGATTATAAAGACACAACCACTGCCATTTCCAAAGGTTGCCAAGTGTGGCACATTGACTTAAAAGGAAATCAGCTTCTTATTGCTGCTGTGACTAAAATGGATGTGGAATTTTTAGACCAGGTTCAACACCATTAGTGCCACTGACTTACAAAACCTCACTGGCTATTTTATTAGGCACACCTGTTCAGCTGCTTGTGAACCCCTCATTAACGGAAATATCTAATCACACGAAAGCAACTCAATGCATTCAGGCATGTAGACATAGTTAAGGTGACCTGCTGAAGTTCAAGCCGAGCATCAGAATGGAGAAGAAAGGGGATTTAAGTGATTCTAAAATTAGCATGGTTCTTGGTGCCAGATTTGCTGGTCTGAGTATTTTCCAAACTGCTGATCTACTCTGATTTTACCACACAACCATCTCTAAAGTTTACAAAGAGTGGTTTGCAAAAGAGAAAATATCCAGGGAGCAGTAGTTCTCTGGGTGAAAATGTGATTGGTGATGTCAGAGGTCAGACTGCTTTTAGCAGATAGGAAGGTAAAAGTGACTTAAAAAGGAAAACACAACCAAGGTAGGTAGAAGAGCATCTCTGAGCAGCAGAAGACCACACCGGTGCCACTTCTGTCAGGTAAGAACTGGAAACTGATGCTAAAATTCAGACACAGACTCACCAAAATTGGACATAAGATTGGAAAAATGTTTCCTGGTTTGATGAGTCTTGCTTTTTGCTGTGACATTCAGATGGTAAGGTTTTAATTTGGCGTAAGCAACATGAAAACATGGACCACTGCTGACCATGTCCACCCTTTCATGACCGTAGTGTACCCTTCTTCTGATTGCTGCTTTCAGCATGTCAAAGCTTAAATCATCTCAAACTGATTTCTTGGACATGACAATGAATTCACTGTACTCAAATGGCCTCCAAAGTCACCAGATCTCAATCCAATAGAGCAAATTTAGGATGTGGTGGAATGGGAGATTCACAGAATGGATGTGCAGCCGACAAATCTGCAGCAACTGCGTGATACGATCATGTCATGTTAGTAATTTATAGTGTCAAGAAATACTACATATTTTTGCTGGAGATTTTCAAGTCTCACACTGGATACAGAAATATTATATATCAAAATTAATCCTAAATGTATTAATTTTGGCCCTAAAGTTTTATAGCTGTAGAGCAGAAGTGGAGATTTTTACTCAATTGGACATTTAAATAAAAGCCTAGCACTTATGGGGTTAATGACCTGTGCATGCAATTAGTAATTAAGCTCTGAGATGCTGGACACACAATGGTGTTTTTCTGGAGATCAGAAAACAAACAGACGAATTGCCTTGGCAACAAACTCATCCATGTGCCACTGTGACACGTGGCCTTACCTGCTCTGACCTTCCCCTCACAGACACAGTGACAAAGGGACAAGGAGACACTTAGGCAGACACACAAACATGGCCACACACAAGGACAATAATTGCTATTTCAGCATCCAAAGCAAAGGAGAGTGATGCCCTTAGGCTCAAGTAAAAGGTGAAACAAATCAATAAAATCACAGAACATTAAATTACAGTTAAAATAATCACTGGATCTTATTGAGGGGCTAACACATTTTCTACATTAGAAGGAAGCTCACATGCAGGTTCAACTGGCAAAAACTGAAAAAACATCAATGAGATATGTAAATGCACTCATGGAGCATTGAATGAATTGTCACCATCACAATATGACTATAATAATAATGAATAAAATGGTATGCATATAAATGAAAAGACTGCTAAAAGTTATTTTTATTGTGTAGAATGGAAGCTAGCTTAGTGGAAATCTTCGGGGGTTAGATTGCTCCCATTTGGCTAGTGGTGTAAACATTGGAAGGCACTGCAGCACCTCCTCCTTGGTCCGAGTCCAGAGTGCACTCTGAATATTCAGACAGGCCGAAGCTCTGAAATATGCCAGAGGGACTCGTAAAAGTGCCCTGAATTAAGTAGTCGTCCAGTGTGAAAGCAGAATATGCATTCAGAGTGCAAATTTCTAGAAAGTTTTTTTTTCCAGCTTCTAACTTGGAACTTGGAACAAGATTTTAAAAGCCTGAAAAAAAAAGTAATGACCTCAGATACAGACAGTGTCAGCCACAGTCACACAGTCAACTGGCTTACTGCTTCAATAAGAGGAATTTAACACTGAAATTTGACATCGTAGCGCCATCAAAAGGAAGGAGATGTTAGCCCACTGACTTAGCGCCTGAGCAAGTATGTCCTGCTTTTCTCGGTGTTGAGTGCGCTCTCTGAAAGTTGAGGGTGAACTTTTGACCAAATGGGCTTCCAGCGGTGCTCTGAATCAACCAGTGCTTCAGTATACAGCCACAAAAAACAGCGGCAAGAAAAAAAAACAGTCCTGACATCAAACAACAGCAAATCACACCTCACAGACATAGCCAACTTAAGGACTAGGTTAACTGCTATTTAATTAATATTTGCATTAATCCTATCAGAGGGAGAGACTTCACTGAGCACGAAAATGAACTCCGTGTATCAATCTTTGGAAGGAAATCATTCTCCCTGATAAGGTTATTAGGCCCTCCACATGCAATGTGCACTGCACAAGAGTTCAAAATATCAACTTCAGTCTTGACAGTTCTGCATAAAAAACTGATCTGAGGATGAAAGCAGCAAGTATTCAAATCATGAAAATAGAAAGGATTTTAAAAATTTGTCAAAAAGTTACAGCTTGCTAGATTTTTGGGCTCTGATTTTCATGCTGATAATGAACCACACCCTATTCTTTATACAACATTACAAAATTACATTAGATTGCACAACACCTCGTTCAGATCAGCTAAGAGCGTCTCTCTGGCATTTAATTGACATTCTTGTTAATCCTTCAAAGGGAAGTAGACAGCATTGCAGTGAGTTAGAAAGACAGAGTGTGTGCTGTCCTGTCTGTCTGTGTGTGTGCGCACATATGATGGTGGCAAGATGTTGAAGCTATTGTTGCATTATTTATTATAAAGCTTTGACTGATTGTATTCTCTTGGTACAAAGATGTGGCAAAGAATGGCCCCGGCTATGTAAATCAATGTGCACACAACAGCTTCAATCATTGGTCTCTCAGTGATAGAGGGCAGGAGACAATTACCACAGCATAAACCATAGACCCTTTGAAGGGAAATGTCACCAAGCAGCATGCTGCATATTGCTCTAGGAGGCCTCTGTTACTTGATGAGCGGGTTTATTAAGATCATGAATTACCTGTATTGATGATGACATTTGCTTTAAAATATGAACTATAATATTTTAGCTTGAGGGGCTAATAAAATTGATCAGTGTGACAAAAAAAAATACAATACTTTTATAGTTACCAGTTAAAGATTCAGGATTTGATGTGACTTTCCTCAACCTTTAAACCTTAAGGTGCACATGTACTGCAGCAGGTACTTTTGTAATTACCAGGAAATTATGAAAAAATTGTAGGTTAGCTGAATAAACGATAAAAATTCATTTGATTATAGTATTTAGTACATTTACAGCCACAACTACCAGCTACACAAACCACACAGCCTCCACATAACCTGATCTGCATTGAGTTGAGCAGAAAAGCTGAAAAGGCTAAAAAACTAATGGAAAAATGATTGATATGTACATTGTCTGCCACTTGAAGAGGTTACCTTAATTTGCATTTCAATGAGGAGTATGAATGCAAATTAAGATAACCTGCTGAAACAAGAATCTTTAGGCCTGCTAGCAGCCTGGAGAAGCTGTGCTCTGAGCTAAATGCTAAACTGATCATGCTAATATGATGATGCTACACCATTTCACCAGGCTGTTAGCAGGCCCAAAGACTCATATTCACTGTACTAACAAAGAAACTTTCGAACATTAAAACAAAAGCCAAGGTTCTACAGCCAAGGTGGTAAAACACTTTGATTTGCAAAACTTCTAACATTAGCTCAAAGCACCGAGTACTGCTGCAAAATTTAAATAGCTATTAATTAATATAAACTAATTCCTAACAAATTAGCATCAGATACAAGGAGACGATGGCAATACCCGCAAGTGTGTGGGGTCATTTCGTGACCCCACAGACTGACTTACACTGACTGCCAGGCAACCACTGGTCACTAGGGAAAAACATGCATACCTGACTGTCTGGGAGTGATTGCTGGAGTTTGGTGGCAGTCACTGTGAATTGCTAAGCCCCCTATTCACACAGGCCATGAAACCAGTCAGTGAGCCCGTGGTAATCATGGGTTGCTAGAGAAAAGTGCATATTTGCAATTTGTTTCTGTGGCTAAGAGAAATTGGTTGCAAAGAGGAATATGGTGTTGCATCGAAACCCCCCCTTACGATTGCTTTGGTCACTAGCAGGTTGCTGTGATCGCCTGTTGTTTACATGGAAAATGGTAACTGCAGACACTCGAAAACTATGTGCCACATTAGGGAAATTGTCAAAAAATGCAACATAAACCATAAACAGAGAGTAAAACTTGTGCCTTTTAAAATGTTTTGTAAGGCCTGTACAGTTTTTACTTTTACTTTGAAGCGAACGCTCACTGTTTTGGGTGTGCTTTGCGCTTCAAACAATTTCACCACCACTCGGCGATTAGTTAGAGATAGACTGTGGACAAATTTGCCTCTTCTATGAAAACTATGGGCAACCATGGCAACATGCTAGCAACCAAAGCAATCACAACAAGATTTTTGGTTTAGCATCCTGTATACAACTGCTTTCACTTGTTGGCAACTGATTGGGGATTACAGATTTTACCCTAGTGACAACAGATTTCTGGGGAGTTGCTGACTGATTTCTAGACCTGTGTGACTGAGGCCTTATTAAGCTAAAATGAAAACCACCTGAGTTGAAAAATGAAGCCAGTGTGGTCAAAAAACTGCAAATCCTTGGATGCTCAATCAAGACTAGCTGCAAAAGCAAGTCTATCTCCAAAGACTCATGAGTTAAAATGCCCGGCTTTATAGCAGAGGTATATGTAGCTTGGTATTTTTGGTCTCTTTAGCAAATTTTACAATTTATGAAAACTGCATAACTATATAATTTTTTATGTTACTCACCCATTTAAATTCTATTAAGACTTGAAGTTATGTGCATAAAGCCATGATTTTTTCATTTTGAGTAAGGTCACTGCTGATTTGTCTTGTTTAGTGTCAACTGTACACAAATTTTAGGGTCATTCCATCTCAATTATTAATTATTAAAAAACAAAAACACTGAAAACAAACCAAAAACTTCCCAAATGACAATGTCGGATTTGCCAGAAAAAAATCCAGGGTAAAAATCTGTTTTTCAACAGGAATTATGTAACGTTTCAGGTAGAGGCGTTTTTTGATGTTTTTCCAGCATTATTTTTTGAGGGCCATTTTAAATTTCCATTATCTAGAAAAACTACTTGAACTCGATCCTTCAGATTTTTCAGGGTTAATATCTGGTACTCCTGCTCTGTAAATATGGACTCTCAGGAGTGTATTTCAAGTAAACAAAATATTGAAGGATGCTTGAAAGTCCCTAAAATATTTGAAAGTCTGATCTCTGACAACAGATTTATAAGACTGTAGAAAACCACAATTTTGCAGGGTGGAGACTGATATATATATATATATATATATATATATATATATATGACATGAAAAAAACATTAAGAGAAATCCATATCATACTCAATACAGTTTGTTTTTTTTTACAGATTCTCATATACATTCTCATATAAAACAGTCCAAATTGGGCAAATAGCTTCATAGACATTAAAGCTTGAATATGGAAAACAAATGAAATTTAAATGTGATATTTCCTAGGTGTGACACCATATACAATATCTAAATTAACTTTAGATAATTTTAGACAAAGCAAGTTTCTGTTAATATTATATCCAAAGTGTGTAATGGCATTCTCTGTCATTTTCTCATTGTGAATTTTGAAATACTCATGGCAGCCAAACATTGTTTCAGAAGCAGAGCAAGAGGTTTTAATTCAGTGTACCAACAATCATTTACAAAAGTCAGACTGGAGGTTTGAATACAGCTGCCAACTAAACAATTTATGGTCATGTGGGCAACATCTATCTTTAAACTAAAAAGGCAGGAAGCCAGAAGATGTCAAACTGCTGCGTCACATGCAAAATCAGGGGGTTACCAAACTCACTGATTCATCCTCTAAGGAATATATGCCTAAAATTCAAGTCAAGCCTTTGAATTATGTTAAAATATTTCAGCCCGGACCAAATAACAGACAACTAAAAGATTCAAAATGAATATGTTGTATAATAAAAAAGGTAGTTAAATCTCATTTTAAATAAATAACTGTTAATTTCAGATTCAGTTTGCAAAATATCGCCGGCCTTGCAAACACTTGTGGAGCACATGGTTAAGGATGGTAAACACTTTGTGAAAACAGACCTGGGCAAAGACCGCAGGAACAACAACTGACACACAGAGTCTATTTGGTTTCTTAGTCGATATCTTATCCACGCTCAAATTATTGATCACCCCACTCCGTTCAGTCACCCAGATAACCCTGCTGCCATCATGCACCCTACATATTTGATATGGGAGCTATTTTTAAAACTTGGGTCTTTCAACTGTATGAAAAATTGAAAAGGACCAGAGGAGGGAG
>VVHJ01002174.1:19395-29826 GCA_015107715.1 Tylochromis polylepis
TGTCATGAAAAACACATATTGTGACATGTTAAATGGGAAAGAATGAAAATAAAGCTGTAACACATTGTATTGTAACGACGAGCTGATGTAAGCATACTTTTAGGTGTTAATTAATATCTTTGTTAACAACTATATATCCTCATGTAAAACATCTGCAACTAGTGTATTGATAATTACAGGAACTGTTTGATGTTTTGAGAAAAACCACTCTGATCACTGTTGGGGTAATTTAAATCTACAGCTGGAAGCACGTTTGCTTATCTAATCATAAAAACCAGTACAAAACAAAAAGCCCAGCTCTGTCCACTTTTCAGAGTCACTGCATCACATAAGCCACTATAAAACCACAATTTTTATGTACATTTTTCCATTAAATCAAAAAATGAGATATAACATGTCAGTTGCTGATCTAACAGCCACGGCTGTGGTTTTAAATCAAAACGAAGACTTAAAAGTGGCATCAGTCACATCTCTGTCATAATAAAAGTCAGTAAGCTTATTCAACCTAATATTTCCAAGGTCAGGAAGGAACATTTGAGCTCAGAATGTCTTCAGGAATTTTAATACACGTTGTGATGTGGGTGTTTAAACATGCCTGTGGATTATTTATTCTTATGTAAATCTATGAATCTCTATGAGGATTTGGCATTGTGTTTGTTCACGTAATGTTTCATTACACTGTGGTGATGAGAGCTATATTATACTGTTATTGCTATTTCTTTTTCCTCTTGACAAATTATCATCTATTAAGTCCTTCATTAGGTCCTTAGTGTCTGACAAAGTATGTTCTAGTGTCACGTAACAATATCAAATTGTGTATTGCTTAGAAATACTTTATTGGAGTTTCATCAATGTTAATGAATGTTTTCTTCAGACACTATAATATTGATTTTTTATTTTTAGTCTGACAAATAGACAAATGAAGTAACGAATCCACTGCCTGAACAACTGCTGAGAAAGCCTCATAAACTGAAGTCTAAAGAGGGATTATGTTGCACAGACGTCTCAGATTATAGATTCTGCCAGTTGAATTTAATTTCTGAGTTGAATTCCTCATCTGATCAAAGTCCAACACTCACACTCATGTACACTCATGTACACACAATAAACACCAAATCACAATCACAAACAGACCAGCTTTAGTGCTAACCTCTCACACACTCGTACGGTCCAGGCAGCAATGATCCACAGAGAGATGCTGAAGACCAGCAGCACCGTCCCAGGGCAGATCGTCATAAGGGTTTTCATTACAAACCGCGTGTTAAAATGGACCTAAAAGACATATAGAGACACACACATGCGCACCTATGTTGGTTAATGACATTGCTTCCCTTTTTTTTTCCAGGAGTTAATATTGTGCTGCTCTGAATCCTTATCCTGCACACTGTTTCCCAGTGGACCTGATGTTTTACTAATTAGTCCTCTGAGTAGCTTTTGATAGCGGCAGCACTCAGAGAATCTCCACTATAATTGGAGTCGAGATCAGGGCTTGCCCTCTGACTCGGGTCAGGCTATACAGTGTCTTTGAGTAACTGGCCTGTGTCAGTATACTTTTTATCTCTGGCTCATTCATCAATAGGAGGCAGACCATCAACTTCTGGCAGATGGATCATTTGATGCTTGAGCCCTGGAAGGCTAAAGCAGCTGATAAATGAGTTGTCATTTACAGCTGCACTTCAGTGGCAGCTTCACCTTCCCTCCACGTCGATGCTGCCTGAGGGTCAGAAGAGAGCTGTCGCTGATACACACGCCACCTGCTAAATTACTCATCTAAAAAAATCTCCTCTATATCTCTCCTGCTGCCCTTCCTCTCCTCCACCTAGTTTGCGACATGCTACATCTCTACTTCCTGATCTTACAGTAATGTTTGTCGTATAAAGTCATTACAAATCTGGCACCAGCCATTTGTTGCACGACTTCAACATATTTCTCTGCACTCATACTGCAATTTTATTCTAGTTCTTTCTCTTCATGGCCCATTTGAGCCGTATGCAATAACTTGTTCCCATTTCACGGTCTCATCTCATATTGTATTATGAAAGATCCACCATA
Organism: Tylochromis polylepis; assembly: GCA_015107715.1. Classification (NCBI taxonomy): domain Eukaryota; kingdom Metazoa; phylum Chordata; class Actinopteri; order Cichliformes; family Cichlidae; genus Tylochromis; species Tylochromis polylepis. The sequence continues at coordinate 21,448 of VVHJ01002174.1, forward strand.
GCTTAGATCTAAGTCTCTAAGCACAGTGACAACAAAAGGACAGGAAGGGGATTTGAAGCGGTAGATGAAAAGATACAGGTGGACTAGAAGGACAGAAGGGGAAGGAAGAACTTCAGATAGTTCGAGCGAAAGAGGCCAAGGATAAAAGGCGCAACATGGACACAGGCTTAATTCAGAGGAGAGAACTCTTGACCTTAATACCTTTACAACTCCATCACCTGTTTCCAGCTAAACTTTTCACAGCCACACTTTTGAATGCATACCGCTCAGAGAAACATCTACAAGATTAAAACTCTCCTGACCTTATTGAGGGCACCTATACTCCTGGAGGAAGCGTCGGTGAACAGTTTGCTGTGCAGAAGCATGACTCTGGCAATGAGGTAGAGGCGCAGGAACATGGGCACGCTCAGCACCATGTCCAGGTCAGCCTCGGCCTGCGAAGGCGCGTACGAGAAGGCCAGCCGTGCTCGCCACTGAAACTTAAAGTCCCCAGGCACCGGATGCACAGCAGAAACGAGCAGTTCCAGGGCGATTAGCAGAACCCTCTCCATCGTCATGGCGATTCGCCAGTCGTCTGCTCCGTTGTCGATGACAAACAGCTGCAGGGACAGGAAGGACATGAGGAGAGTCAATTGAGGAAAGGAGTTACACTTCTTTTAATGTGTCGCTGAGAAAACTTTTCATCATGATGCTCTGTTGGCACGGTCCTTTTCTCATCAGTACAGCTGACTGATCTGATGATTAAAGAACGTACCCGAAATTCTGAATAAATGTCTTTCCTGAGACGGAAAACACCATCCATTTAATCAGTAACCTATTCAGTCCCCACACAGTGCTTTGGCTCATTTTCATATAACCTGCAACTCTTGTCTTGCTAAAATTAAACCAAAGATGCTGATTCATCTGGAGAAGTGGCTCTTAAGCTAAACAGGTTTCTAATGATCAGAGTCACAATATTTAAAAAATAAGGGCAGTATGTTGTGATTTCAGCCAGTCTCATGGGCACATGCCAGCCATGACTCTGAAACCGGTGGGACACTGAGCCACTGCAGATGGGGCTTGGACGACCAGGGGAAAAATATGGAGTGAAACTAAGTTGAATGAATATGATTTACTTGTTTATTTTTTTTTGCAGAGAAAATAAATAAACAAGAGTCTGCAGATGGCACAGAGCTGAGCTTTATTTCATTAAAATTGAACTTGGATCCTTTTTTTTATTGTTAATTATTGGCATAAAAAAAACTTTTAAAAAAATTGTGTTGTAGGGTGTGAACATTTTTCAGCTGTGTAAGCGGGCCAGAAAGTTTAAGTTTAAAACAACGACCGCTTTAATTGCTGTTTTCCCTCCTCGTATGTTGACGTTCGGGTTTGTAATTGCTGTGGTTACACTTGATATTGTCACCAAAGCCATCGTTATAAGGAAGTGGTAAGAGCAGGTTTCATTACGGGGGCCGTCCTCCAGACGGTGCTGAAAAAGGCTAGGGGTTAGGGAGGAGGAGGAGGAAGAGGAGGTGGTGGTGGGGTTGATGAAAGGAGAAGGCGGTAGAAAGAGATGGATGAAGTGCAGAGGAAATGAAGAGATAAAGATAGGAATGAGGAAATATCAGGTCAGAAAGGGCACTGCAAAAAATCTCTTTCTGCTTTAGACACTTTTAACTTATTTGAGGATTATTTCTGTTAACACATAATAATATTTTTTTAAAAAGCAGCGTTTTTGAAGCTCTGCATTTGGGATAAGTTGGAATTTCGCAGTGCACTGGCATGCATTTTTCATGTCTTAAAACAATACGCTAGGACTCAATTGTAAAATTTGTAATGAGATTACTGCTGGGGGGAGAAAAGGTTAAGGAGCGAGAGAGAACCAGAAAGCAGAGACTAAAGAGAAAGGTCGGGGCATGGGGAGAGAAATGAGGAACTCCCCTGCTGGAAGTCAGCTGAGTTTACCAATTGATGTACTGCCTGGAGAAACAGCCAGTGCTAACAATTGCTCTTTACCACATGATTCATCTCAAGGGCTTTTAGCCCACACCAACATTTATTTAGGAAAACAAAACAAATACAACAAGAGGTCAAATAAAAGAGCAAGCGGCCATGACAGCTGTATGTGTGTCACAGCCACCTGGTCACTGTCGTGATGAAGCCGAACTGAAGCTTTCTCAACCACCTACATGCATGCACCTCCACATTAATCATCACCTTCATCTAGCACAGTTTGTTGCATGTTGTTCTACTTCTATTACATGCATGTACACATGTTGACAACATGTGTACAGATACACACATATGTAGCCTGCGCACACACCTGAGCCATTTTGCAAGCTATCATTTGAACCGAGGGTCAAACTCTGGCTGTATTCTTTAATAGTCTCATGCAGCCTATGTGTGCGTGTGCGTATTTGCGTGTGTGTACTTGTGTGTATCTGTGTATGCCTGGGCGAGTTGGTGAGAGAGTGTGCAGACCCAGCCTCGTCATGGTGACTGTTGCCAAGGCGACAACATCAAAGAGCAGCCAAGCTTAATTAGGATCCCCAGTGCGAGAGAGAGGAGAGGGAGAGAGAGAGAGAGAGAGAGAGAGAGAGAGCCAAAAAGATAGAAATGGAAGGGAGAGACGAGGCAAGAAGACGGAAAAGGGAGACACAAGAAAAAAGACTGAGGTGTGTACGACAGCGAGTGAAGAGGTACAGAGAGGAAAGCACAGACAGGTTGTCTAGCACCCATGTTCCCTGCAATGGTTTTGTGTGTGTGTGTGAGTGACTGCTCAGATTTTTTTTGACAAAAATCTGTTCACACTGTCACATTATTAGGATTCACCAGCCATTTAGAGCAATAGATCTGATGTTTATGGCTCATGTTTGGGAGTTGTGTTATATAGTTATAGTTGTGTTTAAGTTTAGCATAAGTATCTGGTGTAAGTCATGAACTCCTGTGTGATAAAAACAGATTTTCTGCATTCACGTGAGTGTTATCCATGCACTAAAATGTATGTATATTCACACGTTTTGCCCACAAGCCAGCTGTCATTCATTCTTTTCTCCCTCTGTATGAATTTGTGTTTCTTGGTGTCTTTCTGTCTCCATTTTTCTTTCACCATCCCTCACTCCTGTTCCCTTTCTCACTGAATGACATTTCTCCAAATCAAAACGGAGGTGATCCAGTTTCTTACCACAGGAGGAAATGAGCACCTCTCCCTTCCTCTCTTTCTCCCCCCTCCTCGCCTTCCCCTCCTGCCCTGTCCTCCCGCACACTGCTGCTGCTGCTGTCGGTCTTTTCCTGGCTAAATCGCCATGAGGAAGGGATAAATAATTAAATTCCATTAGGAAAGTAATCTGTCAATTGGAATGAGTGAGTGCCACTGCCCCCACATGACCAAGACAGAGGGAAAGGATGAGGGAAGAGAGTGTGGGAAAAGTGTATGCATGTGTGCACATGTTTGTGTATATGAAAGCCATCAGGAGACAAAAAAGAGAGGAAAAAACCATAAAGCGCCTGGTAACAATGATGAAGAACAAGAGAAAATAGATAAATTTAAAGTCTCTGCCATTACAGGCTGAGGGCAAGGGGCAAAGAATATAATGGAAAGCAGACAGGACAGAAGGAGGTTAAAGGAAGAGGAAAAAAATAAGCCTGCCAGCAAAAGACAAGCGGGATAAAAAAGAAAAGGAGAAATGTGCGAAAATGACAGCCCCAAAGATAGACTGAGATTTCTCCACAGGTGAAGGTGTGAGGTCTGACAGGACACTCTTGACCTAAAGCATTCCCTGCCCCAGCTGCTACGTCTGTAACCCGCCAGTCAGTTTGTGACCTTTCCATCTTTTCTTCTCAGCCATCCAGCCAACCATGCCTCAACCCTTTCTTGTTCCCCCAAGGCCATCGTACCTCTCTAATCGGGTTAAGTCCCCGATTGCAGATGTCTCTCATCACGGAACCAGATGCGGCACTGGTCAGACCCTACCAAGCGAGCAAGCAAGGACAATTTTGCACACTCACATGCACACAAGCACGCATACGCATGCACATGCACACATCCAGACGATCCTGTAAAGTGCAGCACAGACTCTGAAAAAAGAGACAGTTGCATGCAAATCAGCCTCAAGTCTCCATCTCCCATGGGAGGGAAAAAAGACTAAACCCCAGTCTGGGGCAGAGACGGTCCTAATCACTGAAGGAGAAGATGATAGAGCATACACTAAAAAGCATGCACACATACTCTTACACACAGTCACAGCTCTGGGGATGTCTGGGTCTTACAGCATGGAAATCCCTAGAACAGGCAGAAAATAGATTCGCACACCCTGATATACGTGAATATTCAGAGAGGATAACACACTTTCCCTGACTGTGATTGCAACTCTGAGGGAATACCCCTGTGGCTGTTTCTATGAAGGAGGAAACGAAGGGGAGAGGGTTCACCAAAGTGAAAAGGAAGTGTTGGAAAGTGCGAGAGATGAGGAAAGGTGCGTGTGCATGTGTGATGCTGCCTCGTTTGCCACCAGTCTAAAAACAGTAAGTGGGAGAGAGTGAGGAGAGGTTTCCAGCAGCGTTGTCTAGAGACCAGGAATTTCCTCAGCGCAAATACATGAAAGAAAACTGAGATGTGAGCAATGGCCAGAGGCTACAAATGTCATGTGATAAATTACCAATTCCAGGAAGTAAATGGTTGAAATGCTTCCTGCGTGTCTAAAGTGGATGCTGTAGTTTACCTTTTGATTGTAGTTTCAAGGGCAGATGTACATTATGCCACAACTGAGAGCAAGACATCATGAAATGACCGTCCAACTATTAGACATCTTTTGACTGTACTTCAATTTAAATAACAGAACACAGCTTTTTTGGAGGGCTGCTGCTCACTTTATTACCCTAATGCCATCCTGCCTGCATTTGAGTAGCTGTGAGTGCCAAGCTCGTGTCTTCTTGATCAATGGACTGCTTCTAAAATTCTCCAAAAGTAACTGAATAGTACAGCTCTGTAATGCTTAAAGTGCACTAATGGACTGGAGAAACATCCCTTTCTCACACACTCTCTTAGCGTTTCTATTTGATTAATTTCAACAAGAATTCAATTTTTGCCTTTCACGTCTGGATTTCTTTCAAGTTTATGAGCTAAAATGAATGCTTTCATTTTAGAGAAGTGTCTTACTTGTTGCTGGGTATGTAAAAGTATGCATGCGTGCGTGCGTGCGTGCGTGTGTGTGTGTGTGTGTGTGAAGAACAGAAGAGAAGGTGACTCGTAGTTATCAGAGTGAACCACATAACAGAACTTCAAATACATGGATGTCTCTGGACGCCACATCAAACACAAGTGAGATAAGGTGAAACCTTCTGAAATTTTCTTTTTCTAAGCAAACATTTAGCCTTTGAAATCATCTATCATTATCTTTTGAATCAGCCAAAGGATGCTTGCAAACTTTGGTTTTAAAAATTCATCACGGCCTAGACTAATGCTACTGTATATAAATCTCCAATAATTCTCCATTATTTCTGTCCAAACTCATGGATCATTTAAATTTAAACTAACGGTATGCGGTGATGCTGGAGCTCAATAACCACAACACTCTCAAAAGGTCTGGCTTATATTAAGTGATCAAAATCTTGTATAGTTTGTATACTGACTTTATCTGGTTAGAGTTAAACAAAAGCAAGGTCAAACTCAACTGTCAAAAATAGAACTCATTCACTAAAGAAACGTATTGTCAAGGATGACAAATCAGCTATGATTAGATTATTGGACAGTGTTGATTTTCATGCTGAGGGCTGAAGAGGCTGAGCCCCGGTTGTTTTGCGTTTTTGATACACTTCACTCTTCAGTAATCAGACACATGTTTCAGACAGCAAGCACAATTAACTCTGAGCTTTCTGTTAAGAGTTTGATCTCTTTTTCCCCACTCAAATATTATGCTTGCAAGAAAATGACTAAATAATTCTTCTTTTGGCTGCTTCCTTTATGTGTCACCACAGCGGATCATATGCCTCCATCTCACCTTATTCCAAGCATCCTCCTCTGTCACACCAACCCTTCTTCACCTCCTCTGAGGGTTTCCTTTCCTCCTGCCTCGCAGCTCCATCTTTAACACCCTTTGTCCAATATATCCACTATCCTTCCTGTCTATGTCCAAACCAGCTCAGCCTTTGTCTCCAAACTTATCAGCCTGAGCTGTCCCTCTGATATGCTCATTTCTAATTCTGTACTGACAGGATAATAATTGACATGATAATGCACATTATCTGTGCACTATTCTGTCAAGTATTTCTTCCAGCACATGATTGCACAATGTTGATTGTTATTATAAAATAATGACACCATCAGTACTTAGATTGGTTCTCTCTAACCCCCACTTCTAAGATGCAACTGTCTGCCACTGGTCACAAAATCAAGTTGGAAAATAACAGCAACTACGAGCTATCAGTAGGCCAAAAAGCAGATGTTAGAACAACTGGAGTAACTCTGGAAACTCTACGAAGGCAAAAGGAAGAAGGGACCCACATGAACAGATAAAGAAAGAGAAGATGGAGAGTGACAGAACTGGAAAGTAAAAGTTTTCCTTTGATGGGCATTCACTCAGTGGAGAGTGCTCTGGTAACTGAGTTGGTTCAAAAAGTGACATTCCTTTGGGAATATTTCTCCTAGATGAGTAAGTAACAAAATCTTTCTACTCATTAGCCAAATAGAGCAGGTGTTTTAAAACAGAATGTGGACCTTTATGCGAGCGCAAGAGGCAGGGGTGCACAGGAAGGTGTCGACTGCCACTTAAAATTCTCCTTGAAGCCTAGGAATTAATTTGAATACTACCCAATTTTGCTGAATTTATCATTCATCCTTATGCCTGCTTACTTTTTAACAATATCAAGTTCCCAAACATAAACTGTGAACTCGGAAGCAACTTGGAACTTTTGACAATACACAGTCTTCAGAAACTGGGGACTAATACAAGTCATACGTCAACCGTTTGGTCAGTGAATTAGGATTTTATGACCAGTGTTGGTTGTAACATGTCACCATAATCCCTTTACATTTTTCAGTAATGCAGTAATGTAGGAGTTACTGTACTAAATTCAGTAAACACATTAAAGTCACAATTATGTTGTTACTTGTGTTATAAAAGATCTTCAGTTATCTGCATGATGGGTGGATATATGAAAAAAACCCATGAAACATGCTTTTTTCTTCCTGTACACTTGCTACAGTCATCTGATTTTAATCTGCATGGAGGAGGAAAATGGTGGAGAGGTCTGCAGCTTTTGTGGAAGGGAAATATGAACATTACTTTTAGTTTTATTGCAAGTAAAGACAAGACAAAGTGCAAACTGGGTCAAAGACAGAAACAACACTGATTTGGCTCTTTGCAAACATCTGCACAGACAGCATGCTGACACAAAACTGGTGAAGAACCATGTTAAATCTGAGCATATGCTGACCTCAGTCCAGAACTTGATCTTCAACAGGTAACAAAGGCAGTGATGAGCAGTCAGACTGCAGCTTTGTAGACCTCATTTCTATCAATTCATGTTTCTAAAGTAGAATTACAGTGCAAATCATTTTCAGTCTTTTTGGGCTGGTTTTCAACTGCTTTGTGTTCACATGTATACACTTAAAGGCAGACCATGTGTTGTCATTAGGATTGGGATTCCTGTTGGTTTATATTGTTAACTGGCGGTTGTGTGAAAATGCATTTTAATTCTTGTTAAAGAGTAATGAGGAAGTAATGTAACAAGTGGCCTAACAAATTACTTTCTCTGGTGAGGGATTAGGTCATGTACTGCATTTATTTTATAAAAAGTAACGCGTAATGTGTAATACATCGCTTTTTTTGGAGTAATGATGGCAACACTGGTTATAATAGTACGGGCTTATGTAGCCACTGACTGGGATGACATCACTTCAGGCAAATAAACAGACCTCACACAGATTCATTTGGAACTAAAATGGCAGAAATACAACAACACATATGATTGTTTATTTGAACTAAACAATCTTATATGTTGCTCGTCCCTGTAATTGAAGCACACACGTACAGTAAGTGTTGCTGAAAATACAAAAAGAGCAGAAAGTCTGCACACATCTGACTTTTGATCAGGTTTAGGCATCATGATGTAGGTTCAAATAGAGAAAAACATTTCCAGGGTGGTAACTTGCAGAGTACCCAGCACACATTTAACATGCACTTTTCCCTCATCTACTGAAGGTCGCTTAACATTAAAATGTAACTATAGGCCATAATACAATTTGCAAAAACGTCCTGTGGACAGTTTCATGCTTTTCTGACACATGCAGGAGAAGCAAAATCTATACACTAACCCTCTTAAATCAACTACAAAGACAAAAAAGACCCCCCCCCCCCCCACACACACACACAAACACACACACACCCAAAAAACACAAAA
>VVHJ01002175.1:0-14667 GCA_015107715.1 Tylochromis polylepis
AGACCTGAATATAATTGAAAATCTGTGGTGTGAGTTAAAGAGAGCTGTCCATGCTCGGAAGCCATCAAACCTGAATGAACTAGAGATGTTTTGTAAAGAGGAATGGTCCAAAATACCTTCAACCACAATCCAGACTCTCATTGGAACCTACAGGAAGCGTTTAGAGGCTGTAATTTCTGCAAAAGGCGGATCTACTAAATATTGATTTCATTTCTTTTTTGTGGTGCCCAAATTTATGCACCTGCCTGATTTTGTTTAAACAATTATTTCACACTTTCTGTAAATCCAATAAACTTCATTTCACTTCTCAAATATCACTGTGTGTCTCCTATATGATATATTTAACTGACATTTTTTATCATAACAACCAACGATTTATACAGGAAAATAATGACTATTAACAAGGTTGCCCAAACTTTTGCATCCCACTGTATATGTAACTGATGTATGGGTGTTTTTCCCTTTAAAGTAAAGCCTCACTTCGGAGTCACTGGGATCCTGTCTGGACATCAGGTCCAGTACTGGCTGGACATCGGCCACCTCATGAGGAAAAAGCTGCATGAAGATTTTATAGCCTCTGACCTAACCAGAAATAAACAAACAACGAGCAGGATTAGTGAATTTGCTGCGTAAGAGGTGGGAGAGTGCAATCACCATTGCGGCTTTTATTCAGCGCAGTAAGAAGGTTTTTAATGAGAAAACTGACCTTGCAGATTATGTAGAGGAACTTGAAGCACAAATGAACCAATGAAGGTGGAGACTTTTCACTCCTTATAAAGTCCAGTATCATATTTAACATCCATTCTAAAAGGGAAAAAAAAGGAAAAAATAAGAAAATGAGTGAAGCTCATACATAAGCTCGTATAAGCTCTCAGTGATTTTACTTGTAAATAAGCTATTGTAGTGTACCTAGATGAGGGTCCAGCAGATGAGGCTGCTCTTGATATCTGTTCATTATTACTGCAGGGAGAAATTAGCAGACCATCACGTCTCCAAACCAATCACTTAAAACTGCTTATCTGGGGGAAGCGGATTTATTTGTGACTGTCTCACCTAGGAACCTCTCTGTCGTAGACTCCCTTGGCCCCAGGTCTCCATGGACCTCCGACAGGCTGGAGATGAGGGCTGTGGTCTCGCCTCTCTCACTAAAGCTGCCCAGCACACAAGTCTGGACAATAGCGTCCACCTCTCCTCCTCCTTCACCACCGGAACACCCATTCTCCGTTTCTGACAGAGCCATTCTCGCAGACCTTTAGCACGACGAGTATCTGTTATGACAGGTTAGCTAGCTGATATTAGCATTTATGCCAACAAATAAAAGTGGAAAGGTGGAAATTATTCCAGGAAACTGGTGAATTTACATAAAACATATATTGATAAGACGCGTAGGTGGTTTAGAGAGTATACGCGTGAAATATGGCAGCTCTCAAAATTACCTTAACTTCAGTGGACACAGCTATTGTTGACATCTATAAAAACGCAGCTAGCGGTTGTGCTCGCACCCCGCCCCGGTACGGCAAGCGAGATGGCTCACGTGGCTCACAGGGACGGAAAGAAAAGTCGCAGGTCACGTGCTCTCTAGAGCGTATTAACGCTGAATATGTTTACTGACCATTTACAAAACAGTTATTAGGGCTGCTATGAAGCTGCCGTAATGATGAAACATTTCCATCCAAATGGGAGTGTTTTTGTTTTCCATGCCTCCATTCACAGGGAATTAAAGTGTGTAAAGGTTTTTACACTACATAAATGACAAATTCAGCAGGTCTGGATAAACACAATGGATTCACTTGGGATTTATTACTGGTTACACCATGCACAACAAGGATTTGCAAAGAGTCATTGTTATACAGTGATATTTTGTAAGTGTAGTTAGTATGCCAAACTTTATTCCGTTTGTAACCATTCTACTATAATGCAGATAAAATATGAAACATTGCATCCATAGTGAAAGTCAGATTCTGGTTTGTTCTTCCTGCTCATAAATGAATCCTCAATATTAACATAAATAAATTAAAAAACAATTTTTAAGTGAAGTCATTGGTTTGTAGTACAGACCTTTGATTTGCAACTTTTGTTTAATGTATGTCTATAAGCAAACTACACTTAATTTGCTGTAACACTTTGTACAAAATACAGAATTTATTTGTGGATTCTGTTTTAAATATTAGTAAGCAGGACAGTGTCAGATGAGCTGGCAGAATGCAATTGTTTTTGCTATGTTAGTTCAGTATTTTCTACACAATACAGAAGACATTACAGTGTTAGATGTGTTGTTTAGTGTCTTCACACACTGTTTTTGGTCAAATAAGCAAAATCGCATAATACTTCAATTTAAGACTGCAATGCTTTCTAAGAGTGCCTATGAGTGCGTTTATTTCAGCAGGGTCTTCATAACTCTTATGGAAGAACCTTTGTAACCACCACCAAAGTGGTTCCAGTGATTCAGGTAGTGGAAGAGTTGGTAAAGCTGGTTCCTCTTTGCAAATCCTGGCGCTTGGGGAATCTTGCTGTGGTACGCAGAGTAAAAAGAGCTGTTGAAGCCACCAAACATCCCAGCGATTCCCAGCTCAAACTCAGAATGGCCGTAGAAGGAAGCAGGATCGAAGATGACTGGGCCGTCTGCACGCTCTGCCACGTTTCCTCCCCATAAATCTCCATGTAGGAGAGCAGGGACTATTTCCACATCTTTGAAAAACTGAGGGATCTTCAGCTGGAAATAAGAGACAAAACATGCACATTACAGTGCTGAAACAATCATAATGACTTGTGCAAAATATGTTTAATTTCAAACAGGATCAACGGGAGGGTGCACCTGTAGCTCAGCCCATAGTTCTCTGGTCTCCCTGTCTCCATATGATTTCTCAACCATGTTAAGCTGGTGCTGCAGCCTCTGCTGGGTGTAGAATGGTACCCAGTCACTCTGCCATTGATTGTCCTGGAGAGGTAAGAAAGAGAAGAAACTGTGATGCTGCTGAAATTCACTTTAACATCTTGAAGACTTGGAGACCAAACATTTGTTACACAACTTAGAGACATCAATACTGTACACCTTCCCCTAGAATGCAGACACAGTATATAGACACCTATACATTGGCTTTACCTGTGGCAGATATCCACAGCATGTAGTTACATGGAAGCCAAATTTTTCAACACCAGCCACATCTGACTGCCCCGCTCCTTTTCCTGCATATATAGCCACAATATTAATAAACGGCAATCACAAACTTATCACCTAAAATATGACAGTAATTCAATATTATTCATTGGTGTGTGTGTGTGTGTGTGTGTGTGCGTATTATCCACATTGTGGCATTCTAAAATGAAGTTAAACTGAATTACCCACTGTCTGTTGCTCTTTATTTAATTTTTCCAGTTGTTTCTTGTTGTGAAGATGCAGATCTGCCATCTTCTCTCCTAGCTGCTTTGAGTACCTGCTCATTGTATTTGAAAATTAAGTATGTCATTGAAAAAATATTTTGATCACTGTTTCTAAAACTAAATTCATCTGCCCAAATTCTGCTTTAAACTGCACTAAAGAAAAAAATGTAATCAAGAGCTCTCTTACTTGCTAAGACTGTTCATGTCCAGATGTTCCATCACAAATACACAGCCTCCTGTGTCTAGTTCAATCACCTTTATGGGCTTGGGGACTTTCACGGTTTCTGTCTTTACAATAGCCTCCAGACTGGCCATTTCTCCATCAAACATCAGTTTGGCCTGGATAAATTAAAGACAGGACAACACGGTCTGGTAAACACAAGCTTCAATAACTGTAAATATTTGCATTGTTCTCCACTCCACAACATTTGCACAAAGTCCACTGACAGTAGTGTGGTGCAGCAGCTGGATCATGTCCTATTCACTTAAGCCCCGAGTTGAGCACACGCCGAAAGCCCACCACGACATAACAGTTAAAGAAAATGAAAGACTAACAATGACAAATACCTCACTCTTGTGATTTATCTTTACAAACACTTTTCCAGTGTCAGTATGATAACTCTGTCCCTCGCTGATGCATCCACCTCCAGCATGACCAGCTGATTTCAGCATGGTTGTCCCCAACTCCTTCTTTAACTTAGCTTCCATGGTTATTTATCATCACTTCCAAGATAGTTACAGCAGGACTAACACCAACTACGCATCTCAAATGCGGGTATAAAGTCTTTCTGACAGTTTCCGATGCGGCAGCCAACCAGGACTTTGGCCCGAAACAGGATCTTGTTTTTCTTCCGTTATGTAAATAATGATTGAGTAGTAGCCAATCATAAATAAGATTGGGTTGATTGATTTCTACTTTGCCCAATAGTTGCTACGTTTGTCCGGTCACGGGAACGTCGCCATGGTGCCAAGTGAGGCTACAGCTACACGCTACAAGTTTAACTATGGTTCTGCAGGAAAACCGACATGACCAGCAAAGAAATGTGTTTACTCCTCGGAGCGACCGGTGTTGGAAAGACGTTGTTGCTCAAACGTCTACAAAATATCCTTTGTGGCCTTGTGAATTTCTTTGAAGTAGAAGCAAATAGTATTAGATAGCTTAGTTAGCTAACTAATTTAGCCTATCAGCTTGTGTAGTGCTTAAGTAGCTAAGTACTTGATGACCAGGGTCTGTATATCGCCTTTCCCCATTGCTAAATTTCGATACCCAGTATTATTTTATTTTGCATCGGTCTGTGCACAAATTCATTTTCATAATAAGATCTGTAAGAGAGATTATTATTACAATATAAGCTAAGATAGCCCTTATTAGTCCCATAGTTGGGAAATTCACATTACAGCAGACAGTGAAATTGTCTGTGGACAGAGCAGCATGACATATGATAATAACAATAAAGTAATATAAAACAATAGGAAAAAATGTACACTGTACAAGGTAGAAGAAGTATCATTTAAATGTGTGTACATATATGATACAGTGATAAAATATAACATCTCTAGATGCCTAGAAGCAACAAAATAGACTGTTTAGTACTTCAGAGGATGCTAATAGGAGATGGAGTATTGAAAACAATTGCACATTGTAATTTATTAGTCCCCAATGTGCGCATGTGTAAGTATACATGTGTTTTACTGCTGCAGCTCATTGTGAAGTCTGACAGCGGCTGGATGGAAAGACCTCCAATATCGCTCCTTTACACACCGTGGGTACTCAGTGCTGTCAGAGTGTCCTGCATGGGGTGGGAGGTGCTTAGCCACCATTGTCCTGGCACTCACTACCTCCATGGGATCAAGAGGGCATCACAGAACAGAGCTGGCCCTCTTGATCTGCCTGTTCCATTTCTTTTTGTCCCCAGTGGAGATACTACTGCCCCAACAGACCAACAACATTATAGATGGCTGTTGCAACCACAGAGTCATAAAATGTCTTCAGGAGCTCCTCCTGCACTCCAAAAGACCTTGGCCTATTTACCAGATACAGCCTGCTCTGTCCTTCTTTGTAAATAGCATGTGTGTTGTGAGTTAAGTCCATTGTAGTAAAATATATATATATATATATATATATATATATGAATATGAGAGTCCACATTCTCCATTTCCTGGATATTCACCGGTGTAAGTGGAGGAGGATATTTGTGCCTGTGGACGTTCACCACCAGCCCTTTGGTTTTTCCAGTATTGATCTGGAGGCAGTTCTCGTTCACATAGCTATTTCAGTATTTTTCCAGTTACTTTTATTCTAAAAATTATATTTCAGTGATTGAAATGGAAGCGATCTTCAACAGCACAAGTTAAACATTATCCTCCAGTTGCTTAGATTACATGTATGGGGCCCATCTCATATAAACTTTAGATATTTAGTGCTATTTAATTTCCAAATCAGTGGATTATTAATAAACTGTTATCTGAACCGATGACATGATCTCGTTTGTGAGGTGACACGTCAACAGTACTCTCTCAGCTGTGACAACACCAACCTTACTCATAACAAATGTTCACATTCTACTTTCATAGCACATAAAATACTGCATAAACATTTCAAATTTTTTTACTTTAAAGCTGATAGCGATGCTGGCTCCAGTCGATTTTCCTATCAGATTTCATTTACAGTTCATCGTACATGGTTTAGATGAATTGGGGACACCACCTTCAACTCTTCCCACAGTAAGTGCTAATGGACAGTTCAAATTCTCTGACACCTTATCCATGCAATTTCTCCAATCTCCAGACTCCATTCTTTGTAGGTAGGAACCAATCTGACAGACCTGACTGTGAAGAAGAAGAAGGTGACTGTGAGAGAGCTGGGAGGCTGCATGGGCCCTATATGGCCCAGTTACTTCAAAGACTGCTCCTCTGTCATTGTATGATCTTTATATCATACATCATTTATATCATACATCAGTATCATAGTGTTTATATTTGTAATATTTGACAGAGGTTTAATAAATTTAAATATTTGACAAAATGTCTTTTTTTGTTGTTTACATTTCCCCAAAGTTCATGGTGGATTCAACCAACATTGCTCAGATATCCTCCTCCTGTATCCAGCTGCTGTCAGTACTCTCTGCTGAGCCTCTGAGCAATGCCTCTGTGCTTATTCTCTTCAACAAGAGGTGACACTCCTAGAATACACATCAGTCCCTATTAGTGACTTACTATATTGTACAAGATCTCTAGCAGGTTTAATGCAATATGTATGTAATAAGGAAAGCTAATAATTCCACTGGGAAATTTTTGATTTTGTTTTCCAATTTCATATTTTTTCCCCCAGGGACATGCCTTGCACTATGAGCCTTATAGAGATAAAGTCACTGTTCAGGATGGATGACATTGTTGCATCTGCGCCTCAGCCAATCACAACACTGGAAGTCAGTGCCAGATCTGGAGAGGGACTTAAAGAGGTGATGAGCTGGCTGGAGTCCGTCACAGTCAAGTGACATACACTTACTGACCACTTCATTAGGTACACATGTACAATTACTCTTTCATGCAAATATCTAATCAGCCAATAACATAGCAGCAACTGAATTAGTTTAAGCTTGAAAACATGGTCGAGATGATCTGCTGAACCAAGTTCTCTGGCTTTGTTGTTGTAGATGGTCAGAGGAGAAGGAGATCAGAGGGGCTAAGAATAGGAAACAGGCTACAGTTTGCACAGGCTAACCAAAGTTAGACATCAAAGAATTGAAAAATGTTGCCTGGTCCAGTGAGTCTCAGTTTCTCCTGGGAAATTTGGATGGTATAGTTACAATTTGGCATAAATAAAATGAAAGCATAGATCCACCCTGTCTTGTATAGGCGGATCAGGCTGGTAGTGGTATAATGATGTACCGGATATTTTCTTGATACCCTGTGTCCAGCAGGATAATGCAGTATGTCACAAAGCTTCAGTCATGAACATGACAATCAGTTCACTATACTCAAATGGCCTCAAGAGTCACCAGATCTCAATCCAGTAGAGCACCTTCAAAGTCTGGTGCAAACTCACACCATGGTTGTGCATATGACAAATCTGCAGCAAGTGCATAACACTGTCAAGTCAACATGGACCAAAATCCGAGGAATGTTTCCAGCACCTTGTTGAATATAAGCCACAAAGAATTAAAACAGTTCTGAAGGCAAAATAGGTCCAACCCTGAACTAGTGAGGTATACCCAATAAAGTGGCCACTGACTGTGTGTGTGTGTCAGTCTCTATATTTGTATCTTTTAATAGTGATACTGTTTCTACAAAACTCTTAAAAATGTTCTCCCTTTTGGTCTGTATCAGCTTATATGCTACTCTAATTGAGGTTTTCAGGGTGTGTTTTTTGTGTAAGAGTGTTTATCTTTGGTACTGCATAGACATGACTGTACATAAGGGGGAGTGAAGAGGGCGAAGTGATAGTATAACAGGATTGAATGATTGTCTCATTGGTAAAACATTACTGTAGGTCTCACTTTAATGCAATTGTTATTCCACACAGAGTGTGAATCTGGGGTATTCCTTATTGATAATAGTGTGACTTACAGGAGTTCCATGGCTGTAAAATCACATGAACTCTGAAATTAAAAAGGTTTTTTTTTTTTTTTCACTTCAGATTTAATAATAAAAAAATGAGTAACAACTCTTATAGAACTTTATGAATTATTTTACAGAATATTTTCTTATGTATGGCATTCAGTATTTACTTTTGTATATGTTTTTTTTCTTAATGACAATTTGGATTTTGTGTATGTGGATTGTTATGTTTTAACTGAGAGGAGCATTTTTTTCCTGTTTCTTTTTTGGCTTCTTGTCACTTTTTTTCCCCTGTGTATTCTGGTTGTGGTGTAATGTAAGAACAGGTAATATTGCTTACATGATTACTGTACATGACTGCATTCATTACCAGCAGGGGGCACAAACTGCTTATGAAATACAGACAGTGATACTGGGTGTGTTCCTGAGTCGTCATGATTTCATGTGACATGTATTGATACTAAGGGAAAATGAGTAAACGCAAGTGAATAAACCCATGTGAAGAATTGAGCAGTGTTGTAAATACACCCCTATATTTGGTGAAAGTCAGTGGTTTGCAAGCAGTGAATAAACTCAGATTCATACATTTTCTAAGGTTACTTCATATGAATTATTCGCTCACAGTCCTCCCAAACTATTACTTAATTCGGCACTTAAATTTCACAAGAGCAGACTGGTGTACATTGATTTTTCCCCACCAGCTCTGTTCCAGCATAGCATCCATATACCAGTAGTGACGCAGTACTTCAGGCAGCAGACAGGTAGATGTACACATACCAAGTATGTGTAATCAGCAGTGACCATCTAAACCTGTCATGCATCTTCCCTCTACGTACAGCTTAGTTTGTTGACAGAAAATGTTATCAGACTGCTAGTTTCTACGTTGTAGTCAGTTAACAACAGGTTATGACCTTGAAATTTTACTTGACACTTAGTAGTTTGATTTAAAAAAAAAAAGTGTTATCTCTGTTGTAGTCTGTTCATTAAAAGAGGAGCATGATATGTTGCTGCAGTGAAGAGCAGATTCAGTTTGCGTCTACCTAAAGGTTATTGTGCATTACGAGAATATAAAAACAACTAAGAATAGGTTTTCCATACAAGTCCATAGTTTGGTGTGCAGTTAGAGCGATATTTCAAGAGCACAACTTAGTGAATTCCCATTTTTCTAAAATAATTTCTCCAGTTTAGTTTGTCCTCATAAGAAGGGGTTTTGACTGCTCTGTGCGGCCTGTGATCCCTGAGCACTTGCTGAAGAGAAAGGCAACAAGGGCTCAGGGAGCCTCACTGGCAAGTCCAGTCCAGGATGGGTGGGGTGAGTATGTGACGACGGGATGCTGGCACCCGGGTGACTTGTAGGCAGGGGCAAGGAGGCACTGTATGGAAGAGAAGTGGCGTGGGGAGCCGTCAAGGTGGAGCTGGAGCCCATTTGATTGAGACTTAGCTTCGGCTGATCTGTTTGGAATGGATTGGTGGGTGAAGGAACATTCAGGCCTATGTGAAAAGAAATAAAGAGAAAAAGTCTCCTTTTAACACCTATTCAAAGTAGATTATTTTTTCTAAAACTGAGCCTTGAACCTGATGAGTCAGTGACTGCTTTTTGTCTCTCATGACGCTACAGTTCCAAGCACAAACTGTTCCCAAAATTCATCTGAGATTTAAACGCAGGAGCAAAAAACTTTAATTCTTATTCACAGACCAACTGGAGAGTACAAAAAACAGATACGGCAAGGATAAATGGAAATATCTAGCTCTCTGCAAGTGGGGTTTTACTGCAGTCGTTACATGGCAGCGGGTTATCACTCACCTGCATTTACCAGTGCATGGCACACACTGGTAAATGATTAACATGGCCAGGTGGTGGTTGTGCACATCATATGCACAACCAGCACCTGGCTGATTTAAATACAATGTAACTACTCTGCATGTCCACTAAGAAAGCACAATGACTGAACCTACAGTCAATAATACAAAACATACCTGATAAAAAGGGATTCTTGTTCTTGGCTGATGGGTTTGCTGGGATCAAGCTGTCCAAGTTCACCAAGGAAGCTGCTGAAGGGTCCAGGAAGGACTCGGGTGTCCGGCACGTTCGAGGGCTGGGGTCATTCAGGTTTTCTCGAAGACGAGAAAGGTCAAAAAGCTCAGGGCTGTCCTCTCGCCCACTAGCCCCATTTACCTGACCGCCATCCATAGCGTCATCAAACAGATCACCATCTGTCGGCAGAAAAGTAGAAAGACACAGCACTGTAAACTGAACCAACGTACAAAAAGTAGAACAAGAATAGCAGATAGTGTATTGTTTACCTGAGGGACAAGCAGTTCGGGGAGGAGGTTCTGTAGGTGCTGATCTTCCTGATGGCACTGTGAACAGATCAGCTCCTGAGGAGGGTAAAAACATGACAGAAATGCTGTCTAACTTACTGTGGAACATAGGTAGTTTTTCAGATATCCATGTGACGTCTTTATTTTAGTTACCCTACTTATAAGCGAACACACTCACCTGCATTTGCAGGCAAAGACCATACTCGGCCTACAGGACTGAGGCTGGAGACATTGTCCTGTGGTGGATCCCAGGGGTTGGCTGGAGGTTCCCATGGTGGGGGAGGGCTGTTTGAAGGTGGAGGTACCATCCATGGAGAATCAGCTCTTGGAACGCAACTGCTGCCTTCTTAATTAACACACACACACGAAAATAAAAGTCTGTTAGCCAGTGAGCATTTCAGTTTTGCAGCTATAAAAAAAACAGGAGTTTCATATTGAAAAAAAAAATGTAAAAAGAAAAAGATTTGATGATTGATCATCTTCATATGATTCCATCTAACATAATATACCATGACTAAGCCAACTCAAGGCTCACCCAAAGAGTCCCAGGGGTCTGTACCTCCAGCCCCAGCAGCTGCCTGGTGTGAGGCATTATTCCACCGATGGTCACTGGGAGGCATATCTGTGGGTACTGCGAAAACATCTACCAGGTCCATAAAGGCCGTCTGACCACATTGACCAAAGGAAAAAAACAAAACCAGAAAAAAAAGTGGGTTTTTTTTCAGTACATTTCAGCATTTGATAGTATTATTGGACTTTTTCATAGTCATATACTACTATGCTTATGTTTCAAGCTATGTCATACCCCGCCTTTTTTCTCCATTTCACGTTTGCTCTCATCCAGAGCTTTCTGTAGCAGGGTCTCATCTCCTTGACGGCTGAGCTCCTCCTTTCAACAGATAAAGACACACATAAGCCTTTATGGGTCACATATTGTCACGTCACACTATATTTATCACTCAGTGACGGCGCACAGGAAAAATAGATGGCTTGCATTTTTCCTATGCAACATATGTATGCAGTTGGCAGAAACCAGAAAATTCTCTGGCCAAAGACAGGACAGAAAGCAGAGCATCGCTGTGATCTCTAACAGAGCAGTTCTATTGTGCTACTATATAGGAGTGTAGACAGAGAGGGTAAAAAAAGGGGGAGGGAAGAGACAAAGAGAGTGAGACAGGAAGCGGGGGGTCCAAAGGTTGCAGAGATAATACAACAAAGTGAACGTTATACAACTTTTTTTTTTTAAAAAAAAAGGCAAAGAAAAGGAAGCAGAAAGTGTGACAATAAGGTACTGTAAAGGTTGTACAGGAGGGAAAAAAGCATTAAAAAAAATACATATAGAGAGAAAGGATGATTTAGGACAAGTGGCATTGATCATATATTGGCTTATGCTGTAACAGCAGACTAAAATTAAACAGGTAATATTCTCCTGAGCTGCTCAGGAAGCAAGTCTGAATTTGTGTTTATAAATAAATACAGTATTGTGCAAAAGTTTTGACCCACATCTCATTTCTTTATATATCGCTGGGATATAAAGAAATAGGCGAAATAGCAATTTATTGAAAGATGTGGCATTAGATAGTTATAGATGGAAATACAGTATATATAGCAGCTTTCTTTCTCCAGGCTTTTTGAGGACATTCAAAGCTCTTCTTTGGATGTTGGCTGCCTTTTCGTCCGTTCTCTGTCAAGATGATCCCACACTGCTACAATAATGTTGAGGTTTGGGCTCTGTGGAGACCAATTCATGACTGAGTGTTCCACTGTGTGTTTTTCTTTGCTGGATTTTTCCTGTTTCTTAAGGACATGATACCCTACCCTGCACTCTACCATTTGCCCTATGGCAGTTGGGATACGCTCCAGCCCCCCCCCCGACCCCGAATTGTATAAGCGAAAGAAGATGGATAGATGGATGGATGGATTGATGACTTTCAGATGCTTTCCATCTGCTTTTTTAGTCTTGCCACTTCTTTTGTCCTCCACTTGTCCGGTTTGCTTAAATTTATTATGGACACACTGCACACAAAGATATGCCGAGTTTTGGCTAATAGCTTTGTGGGAATCACCTTGTTGGTGCAAAAATACCATTTTTTGCTTGTGATTTTTTGCTTGTATTTTTCATAGATTCAACTAAAGAAAATGGAACAAATTGGAATTTTGTGAAAGGCCGTAAGTGCCGAAAGATGCAATTAAAAATTGCTTCCTTGCTAAGTTGTCTATTTTTCCACAGCACTGATCACTCATCACTTGAGCCAGCTGCCTTTCTTATGCTTAAATGATTGGTAGTGTTATGTGGCTTAAACAAACAAACAAAATATCCCTTGAAAACGAGTGAAAAAAAACAACAACAAAAAAAAACAGCCAGTGTCCAAGGAAAAGCTTTGAAAGACCTCCAAAAAGCCTGGAGAATTATGGCTTAAGACAACTTTAAAAATAAAACAATTACAAGAAGTCTGGCTCCGTGGAAGCAAAATATAAAGAAATGAGGGGCTGGCTCAAGTCTTTTGCACAGCACTGTAAGCACCTTCAGTTTTCACAAATTGTTTGTTAAAAATGTCATTTCAAAAGTGCATACGAAGTGGTTCAATTTCTCTCACCCACCCCCCGGGACACTACCTGTTGGTGCTCCTCCTTGCTCAAGCTCAGGGCCAACTGGAGCTGAGTTTCCTCATCCATATCCAGGGCAGCAGCAGGAGCACGTTGGACTGGCTGTGAAAGTGTAAACCAGGGAGGGACTGACAGTCAGTTTCTTAACAGAAATAACGTTGGACATCCTTACAGTACTTTGCATGCAATTCTACAGGCTTCCCAATCAATGTGAAGGAGCCAGTCCTTTGCCCTTCCCTGACACCACACCAGAAGGTCAGCAGCACCAGGTCAGAGCCTGAGATGTTTGTCTCATACAAGTGTACCAAGAGGAGAAAACTTATGGTTAGTATAAAAAAAAGAAACAATTTTTTTTAAAAGGATGAAACCACAATTGGTTAATTTTTGGAGAAAGTTGCATATCTCCTTGCTGTTCAAAAGTGAGTAAGTGAAGGGGGGCACAGTTCAATCGTAGGAAGGAGAGAAAGTGAGTAGGACATGCAGTTGCTTCTGTGAAGGAAAAACGCTGGAACGTGATACTGGGTTAAGTGTTTAGACCAAACAACAAAAAAAATGCAAAGGTAGCTGCATCCCTCCCAGTATACGTGTACCTGGTGGGCCTCCTCTTTGCTGAGGCTCATAGCGATCTGGAGCTGGGTCTGCTCATCAATATCCACTCGAGGAGGTGGCTAGAATTACACATGAGGGATTGGGAGGAAGGCAAATCAAAAAATTGGTAAAAAGCATGCTTGATTTTGCTGTAATGCTTCAAAGGACAGTAAACAGCGTAATAATTGCAGGCTATACAGGAAAGAAGAGAAACCGATCAAATGCCTTGGATTTCTTATCAAAATCATGGCCGATTTGTCTGATTGCAGAAGTGGAAACTGATATGCACTCTAATATATTCCTACAGGAGCTAAAGCAGGAAGTCTCCGAGGGCAAAACTGCCCTTGGCATGGAGACTGGGTCAGGCTGTGGAAGCTTGAGAGTGGATCAATGCACACATTCTGTCTGGCTTCTCACTCTTTCACTCCCAGCTTCCTCACTCTGCTCGGCCATTATTGGCTACATCAGAGGTTGAGCTGATGATATCATTTTCTGACGACAGTTCTGGGAAATACACAGTCAGGAGCAACGCTTCACCACCGTAGCAGCTGTTTAATGTTTTACTACAGCATAAAATGTCAGCAGCAGAGCTAAGAAGCCTCTTTCTGTCTGGCACATGTGCCTGTAAGCGTGAAAGGTTTGTGCTCAGTGAAAGAGCGAGTGTGTTGTGTGTTTTTGTACCTTTTCACTTTCTTCTCGGCTCATAGCCAGGGCCAGCTGCAGCTGTAGCTCCTCTTCGCCACTGGTTGATGGTCGTGCTTGTTCCAGGTCTGGAGCTAGTCGAGGAGAGGAAGAAGAGGCTACAGGGACAGAGAAAGAGCAGAGGGGAGTGGGTTTTAGGGAGGAATGGGGAGCCATAGGATGGAGGGAGAAACATGAACAGATGGAGGCAGGAAGGGGATGGAAAGCCAAGAAAGAAACACTTTAGGGGGATTTTTAAGGTCAGAAACGAGCTGGCACTGTTTTTGCATGTTAATTTTCCATTGCCTGTTGTTTAGGGCCTTTGATCACATTGCTTGCCACAGTCTGCCTGCACTGAGAACAATGGTGTGGCTGTGTGGAGAGTTCGGCTGGTGGTGGGGGAGAGGAATGGATGGATTGGAGTGGGGCCCACCTCATTACCCCGAATCCTCTGGGCGAGTTGCAGGATTCAGGTCCAGATTTGAGAGAGGGAATAGGGAAGTGTGTGTGTGTGTGTGTGTGTGTGTG
>VVHJ01002175.1:24806-39055 GCA_015107715.1 Tylochromis polylepis
CCCTGTAATAAAAGCTGAACATTTCTAACTATTTTGCGTGTTTTGTGTCCTTGCTTTCCGTCATTCCGTTGGTTACAAACATTTAAGAATCTCTTCACAAAGAGACGGGCACGGCCAGATTACGCACACTGACGTAAGCAGTCAATTCTCTTCGAGTGATGATGTAAAAACCTCGCGTGTGGGAGGGAGGTCAAAGGCATGAGAGGATGATTCACACGCAGACCTTCAACATCTTCCAGTATCTGTTGTCAGACTCGAGAGTTTTTGCACGGTTTGTTTAGAACGCCCACGGCTTTCTGAATGGCTTAAAGTACCGAGGTGCTACAATGTCTGTTAATCAGCCTCGGTGGTGTACGCGCTTGTGTGTCACCATGGTAGTTGGAGGAAACAATGAGTGATAGCGCATGATTTATTAAAGAGGGGAAGGTGGGCGAAAGGAGAGAGACGGAGTGAGATCAGCACCATGGAGAGAGCACAATGATGATTCAACTCGGCATTTAATATTACTGACACTGACAAGAAGTTCAGTATATTTGCTTAAAATACACATCTTCAAACAATTAAACTGAAGTGGATCAATAAAACCCACTTTGGAAAGCTAAGCTGAATGAAAAACTAAAAGTCACGATGAAATAAAAACACAAGCTACTGACAAAATTCTCTGGTACATACACGACTGAGCATCAGAATGGGGAAGAAAGGTGATTTAAGTAACTATGATCACAGTGAACCCATCTTCTAACGGCTGCTGAGGCTTAAATCATCTCAAACTGGTACTCAACATGCCTCCACAGTCACCAGATGTCAATCTACTAACAAGGTTTAAAAGGAGTCGATGTACCCGTATGTACTTTTTAAGTGACAGGGCACCACGAGTACTTACCAGCTGAGGTTTCACTACACTGTGGAATCATAAAGATCTGTATTTCCAGACCAAGTTCATGGCAAATAATAATGTCCTGAATATGTCTCATGCCAATAAAGTCTTAATATGATTAGTTCCTTGAGATAAGACTCAGTCCTTTTAAATGGACTAAATATTTATTATTTATTCTCTCATGAAGGTGAGTTTTATTGTATGCACAACACAAATGTCTCACTTCTCTCCAGAAGTACCACATTTCAAAGATTTTAATAAGCAAACTCAAAGACAATGATCAGGAAATTAGAGACTTACAAAACTAATTCATGATCCAAGAGAGCTGGGATCTGTTTAAAGCTGTATATATCTAGATATCCCTTTCCTCACCAGGAAATTAATGTTCATCCATCTGGTATGATTTCCAGGGATGCGATAAGACATGAGGCACCTGCGGTGATATCAGTGAAGTCTGAGAACAAAATGATTGCTTACTGGGAGGCTTTTCTTGGTATAATATAATTTGCTCACCATCTAAAACGTCCCACTCACCGTGGACATTTGCTGAAAAGACTATGACATCAATCCAAAACAATTTCCTGTTTATTGTCAGACATAATTATGATTAAACGACAGCAACAGCAGCAATTAAAGCTTTAGCACAAAGTGCTTCCGTTGTAGTAATGACTGCATGAAAGCATCTGGAGACTTAAATCCAAGACTCGTTCAAACCGGTGTGAGAGGCAACACAGAGATAACACAATATGCTCGATCACTGCTGGGCTGCAGTCATTAAAGATAAAGTGAGGTTTGCAGTGATATGGAAAATGATGAAGCGCCTTCACTAACACATTTAAAATGTGTAGCAATCAAAACTGTTAGTTTTTATGTTTTGACAGCCACAAGTTTATCTGCTCTATAAACATTCGTGTCATTGAGGGTTGGAGGTTTTCTTTGTTTGTCTGCCAGCAGACTCAAGAGTTATCCCCATGTGGCTTTAGAGGAAATTTCTCTTTCCAGCTCCACCAGTAGAGCTGGAAGGATGCTGTCCAGTAAGGCCAGTCCTTCCCAGGAGCACCTCAGACCCCTGACAAGGAAAGAAGAAAAAAAAAAAGTTACAAATGATTTAACCTTCAAGCTGCAGAGACGTTTTAAATACAGTGTGCTGGGGAAATTAGAACAGGCTAGTCCCCTTATTTTCTGTAACCTCATGAACCAAACCGTTAAATAATAAAGGAAATATTAACGAATAATTAAAATAATTGTTAGGTTGGCCTCCGCACAGGTGAAGAATCTGCTTCATATGTCATATATTTACATTTTTCACCAGTAAAAACTTCAAACTTCAAGAGAAAATTAAATGTCACAAGTCACCTGTCATCAAGAATCAGCTGTCCGCTCTGCAGCAACTCTTGGACGACAACGGACTCACCAAAAACTTCATAAAGGCCCTTTTGTGGGCTGAACACCTCCCAGTGCTGTTAACATAATTTAAAAAAAAAAAAGAAGTCTCTGCGAACTGAACATTATCTGCCGTGACAGAAAATACAAAGAAGGGTTTATTTTGTGTGCCCTACCTTGTGATTAACGCCCTCAGTCATTCTCATTCCCATCACCAACACCTCCTCCAATCTGCCAAGCAAACATCTTTCATAACTTACACTGAATACAGAATAGCAAGGACAGGACAGAGAGAGTAAAAAGCCTGAATACAAGTCTGATAATAGCATCTCACAAGGACAGAATGTTTGCGAGAACAAGCACATGTGCCACGGCCTCAACGCTCACTGTGTTAAATTACACTGTGGACTGGCTCAGACTTCACTGCTACATTTCACATGCTCAGAGCATTTCTGGACATCTGTCTCTGCCTGGAAGTGCAACGGCGTACAGTTCAAGATGGCTGAGCGGAAGCCGCCTCCGCGTCCCGTGTCCCCTCTGCTGCACTTCACGGATCCACACGTCAGGCTCCAGAGTCTGGGTCCGGGCCTCTCGACCAACACCTCCCTCCCCCAGAGGAACAAACCGCCCATGTGCTCCTGTGTCAGAGACAACAATATAAAAAGGAGCACAACAGGAGTGATTTGGTGCTTTAGATCTAAATATTTTAGATAGTTTAAATCTAAAAATAGTTTAGATCTAAATATTACCTGGGCCGACACCGATGTATTGGTTTCCTTTCCAGTAGCTTATATTGTGATGACTCACTGAATTCTACATAACACAGGAAAACATTTACTGAGGGTTTATGAGGGAGAAAAATAGAATAGAATAGATAGAATGCCTTTTATTGTCACTATACACATGTACAATGAGATACAGAGCATCTCCTACTCAGTGCAAACATGTGGGAAAAGAAAGAGGGGGTGAGGTGCACAGTTCTGCAGCACTGTATACATATGAACAGGATTCAAAAATATAAAATGTACAAATATGCAAATCCGGTAAAGAAAAATAAATAAATAAATATTGTTATATATTTACAGTGTGGGTTACTGCACATAAAATTAAGTGTTGCGCAGTGGTGATGGTAGTTGTGTAGTCTGTTCATAGAGGGAAGTCCTTGGAATGGGAGGTGGAACTGTGCTGTCAGTGCAGTCAGAATGGTGAAACTCAGAAAACTGTCATATTATGGAGATTTAATGAAGACAGAAAACCAAACACAAAGTTTAAAAAAAAAAGCTTAAAAATAGAACTTAATAGACCCTGCTGGGGAAAAACAATATAAAGCTTTGGTTTTAGATAGAACTGCACATTTAAATCTCGCTCAATCACCTCGAAAACATCTAATGACTGTAAATTATACAAGAAAAATATGGATGCCTATAAAACAGAGGACTGAACATGCCACTATAGTTTGTGGTGGGTTTTTTTGTTTTTAACAATTCAGTGTGAAGGAAGACTTTTTATTGTATGAACAGTAAACAGTGAAGCCACTATCAGTCAGACTGAGATGATTTGAGCTTTGTGGCGTGGCGCGTTATTCTGGAAGCAGCCATCAGAAGAGGACGACACCGGTCGTAAAGCGATGGACATAATCAGTGACAACACTCATGTAGACTGTGGCGTTTAAACGATCCTTAGTCAGTACAAAGGGGCCAAAGTGTGAAAAACATCCTCTTACACCATCATAACACCCCATTTACCTGAACTGTTGCTACAAGCCAGGATGGATCCATTCTTTGACGTTTATGCCAATTTCTGACCCTACCATCTGAAAGCTGCAGCAGAAATAGAGACTCATCAGATCTGGTGAGATTTTCCAATCTTTTATTATTCAATTTTGATGAGACCGTGTGAATTGTAGCTTCAGTTTCCAGCTGTTAGCTGACAGGATGGCTTCTGGCATGCTTCTTTAAGACTTTGTGTGTTGTGCAGTCAGAGATGCTCTTCTGCATACCTTGGTTGTAACGAGTGGTTAACCTGAGTTACTGTTGCCTTCATATCAACTTCGTGTCGACTTGGTCATTCTCCTCTGACCTCTGAACATAAACTAGATATTTTCTCCCAAGGAAGTGTTGCTGAGTGGTATTTTCACTTTTTCGGGCCATTCTCGGTAAACCCTAGAGATGGTTGTGTGGGAAACTTGCAGCAGATCGGCAGTTTCTGAAACACTCACACCAGCCCGTCTGGCACAAATAACAATGCCACATTGTGAGTCACTGAAATCAGCGCTCTTCTCTTTATTCTGACGCTGTTTGAATTTCAGCAGGTCGCCTTGACCATGTCTACATGCCTAAATCCAATGAGTTGCTGTCACGTGATTGGCTGTCTAGGTATTTGTGTAATTTAGCATTTGAGCAAGTGTACCAAAGAAATGTTTTTCTTTTATTTATTTCCTCTTTTCATTCTCTGAACTTTCCTTTGATATAATGTATATTTTTTGTGAATAAAACGGATGCATCATAAGGTGAAGTGTTAAAGTACGGAAAGGAGAACGTTCTTGTTACAGCGGAGACTTACCCATCTTGCAAAATTCGACACCTCGTACTGTTGAAAGCCATGCTGGTGCAGAGTCTTCCTGGCACACTGGTACATTTCTGCTGTCACATCCTCAGTGGGCATCGTCACTGCACCGCACTCAACCTGTTTAAACAGCTGAGTGCCTCGCTCCAGGGTCAGCTGGTACAGAGACACGTGATCATCACACACCCTTAGCAGCTCAGACAACTCTATTTCCCAGGATTCAACGGTTTGTTTGGGACGTCCGAACATGACATCCACCGACACCCGACCAGGGCAAAGCCTCCTGGCCTCTTCGATAGTCTGCAAAGCAGCATGAGAGTCGTGATCTCTTCCCAGACTTTTCAAGTCCTCATCCTGCAACGACTGAAGGATTGAAAGTGCGATGAGTGTCGTTCCATATAATGAAAGAAGTTCCCACCTTACCCCTTCAGAATCAAATGATTAATGCAATTTTCAGAGTTACATCACCTCCAAGTACATAGGAGTGGGTCAACATTTTTAATTTGTGTTAATTTTCCAGTATTTTTGAGTCTGCGTAACATCATAACTGCAGGAAAAAGACAGATGGAAAGATTAAGCCCTGAAAAACACATTTAAGCTCTGTTCCAACTGTAATCTACAATAGAAAATCCAAATCGCAATTTTCATCAGCACATTTTTTTTTTCATTCAGCTTTGGGGATCAATATGACGGGATATGTTAAACTTTCAAATCTGCCCCATGTCTGTGATGTAGAGCAAATGAAACACGCACTGGTACCCTAGTTGTGTCATTTGCTTCCTAATAATTCACTGGACCTGACAGGACTAAACTTCAAGGAGTGCATTTTGAGTAACTTTAAGAGGTCATGTCATCATATAGAATAACTGATTTTCAAAAAACAACATGAACACAGTGATAGGCCTGGGGTGCAAAGTTGCAACCAAAGACTAAATGCTTTGAGTAAAACTTTGCAGGGCTTTATGAACTATACAAAAGCTGATGCAAAGAAAAATAAAATCATTTGTTTCTGACAGGGTCAGCTGAAACGCACTGCTTTTCACGGGCTTTCACGAGCACCCAACGATTACGCTCACCTGGACCCCGATAGAAAACCGGTTCACCCCGGCATGGCAGTAGTCCTCTAACCTGGACTTTCCCGCAGGAGTGGGGTTGACCTCGAGGGTGACCTCAGCCTCATCTGAGAGATTCACCTGCCTGGCAACAGTCTCGAGGATCTCCGCAAAGATGGAGGGGTGGGCCAGGCTTGGAGTCCCACCACCAAAGAACACTGAGGTGATGCTACAAATGAAAACCTGAGTTTGATCTCAGCTGCAGGTTACAGTAACTGATTGTCAGGTTTAATAAATGCACATACCAGGATACTTGACTGAGTCGCAGCAGTGTCTCAGTCTCCCTCTGAAGGCACTTAGTCATGATGTGGTCATTGTTCTCTTTGGATATGTACTTATTGAAATTGCAGTAGGAGCACCTCCGGAGACAGTAAGGCCACTGGGGGAGGAAGAACCTTATGGTCATGACACAGCCCACTTAGGCTTAAATCAGGTGAGTCAACATGCAGTTACGGATATATGTAGGCGTGATGTTCTCAGAAAAAGAAAAAAAAAAGTTATAGCTCACGTGCACATAAAGAGACGCCTGCTCTGTGATTTGTGGAGATGCCGCGCATTCTGACACATCTTCGGTTTCTTCTCCGCCAGAGAAGCGGCGCAGTCGGGGAGGCAGGACACGACTGACCGCATTAAATGTGCGTCTCATCATTTTGGAGACAGCGTTTGTTTCTCCACGCGAGATTAAATTGTCTGACCCGAACCGGAGGTTACCTCACTACCCGGCTTCATCACTCAAACGGTACGCGTTTCTATGACAACAAAGTAGCTACAAAATAGCGTAAAGTCACTTTGTATTTACGCTGTTTGAAGGTGCCGTCAAGTCGCTCCAACCGGAAATAAATGGAGCGATTTCCTCTTCATGTTGCCAGTTTTGCCACAGCGGGGCGCTGTTTTACTACAGTAAGAAATACAAGAAGTACTAAAAGGTCTTTAATATCAGCCAGGTTGTTTTTTTTACCCCTTACATACTGTTCATCTTTCATGCTTTCGCAAAAGTAGTGCCGATACTGAATTTTGAACTAAAGCTCTATTTATAATCTATAAATAACCTGTCCGACATAAATTAGTGGATGCTAAATCCTTAACTGATGTGTAAGAGAGCAGGGAGAACATTTTATTTTTTAGGTTTGCAACACTTGCTTTTGGTGAAAAATATCTTCTTCTTTTTTTTTTTTTTACACAACATCGTCTCCAGTTTTACCCAAAACATGAAAACATTACAGAGATAATGATTTAAATATGTTCTAAAGTGAAAGCAGAAATGGAAAGAAACTCCTTGAACTCTTGGGATTTATTATATAACCATGTATGACCTTTACAACCATTAAACGCTACAATTACTGTTATGTCACAACAAATCTCTGTAACTACCATCTGCAATTATCACTGTTAATACAACATTAATCAAAACTTGTAGCACAAAACTTGCAGCTGATGTAAACCTTGCCTGTGTGGGACTTGCACATGTATTATGACACTATGAGACTATCAAAATTAATAATTTCTTTGTTTTTAAATTTTTCTTTACATTTCAGGTCCAACTGTAATACACTCATATTTATATAGGATTCGTCCAGTCTTACCAACCACTCAAAGTGCTTTTAAACTCCACACTGAATGGCCCTAGCCAGGACTGAACCAGGAACCTTCTGTCTGTGAAGTGACATTGGTAATCATTGGCATCAAGGCACTCTTTGACCTCTGCTTGTCATGTAGATTATATATTATAACTCCTATTCTGTCTTTGCACTAACCTGGTCAAATGTGGTCCTTGAACTCTGTCACAACTGTCCCATAACAGACAAGGCATGCACAGTTTTGGAGTCTCAAGATTCCCTAAAAATCACAATTTTCCTTGATTTTACTCACAGTAGTGAATCTAAAATCCATTTGAATACATAAAGGTCAAATTGGACCCCAAATAGCCACAGTATATAAAATTTGCAGAACCAGTACAGCAGTATTAAATGTTCATAATACGTAGGGTATTTTTGCTGCTGTCAAAGTTTAAAACGGTTCAAATCTGACCTGAACAACACACTGGAAGGTCAATGGTATTGTTAGTAGTCTATGATTTAGAGAGTGATTTTAAGCTATTTCTGACTAAAATATAATTTATATGTAGCACAAAACACTGGGCCTTATATTGAAAATGACGCAGTTTATTTAGGAGCCTATAAATCATAACTAACACACTCATTGGCATCTTTGTTGGGAGCACCTGTTCAGCTGCTCATTAGTTCTAGGCTGAACTACTGTCATTCATTATTATCAGGATGTCCTAAAAACTCACTGAAAAGCCTTCAGCTGATCCAAAATGCTGCAGCAAGAGTACTTACAGGGACCAGAAAGAGAGAGCTTCCCTTCATTGGCTCCCTGTTAAATCCAGAATTGAATTTAAAATCCTGCTCCTCACATACAAGGTCTTGAATACTCAGGCCCCATCTTATCTTAAAAACCTTGTAGTACCGTATCACCCCAACAGAGCACTTTGCTCTCAGACTGCTGGTTTACTTGTGGTTCCTAGGGTATTTAAAAGTGGAATAGGAGGCAGGGCCTTCAGCTTTCTGAACCCTCTTCTATGGAATCAGCTCCCAGTTTGGATTTGGGAGACAGGCACACTCTCTACTTTTAAGATTAGGCTTAAAACTCTCCTTTTTGACAAAGTTTATAGTTAGGGCTGGATCAGATGACCCTGAATCCTGATGTAAACCTTGCCTTTATTGGGAAGACTGCTGGGGGATTCCCATAATGCACTTTCAGTGTTTCTTCTTAATTCACATTTTTATGTGTTTATGCATCACTCTGTATTTAATCATTAGTCATTAATAATATCTGGCTCTCTTCCACATCATGTCTTTATACCGTCTTCCTTCCCTCACTTCCAACTGGTTGCGGCAGATGGCCGTCCCTCCCTGAGCCTGGTTCTGCTGGAGGTTAAAATTGAGTTTTTCCTTCCCAGTGTCACCGAATCGGTTGTTAATGGGTTCATATGATTGTTGGGGTTTCTCTGTATTATTGTATGGTCTTTACCTTACAATATAACGCACTTTGAAACAACAGTTGTTGTGATTTGGCACTATATAAATAATCGAATGAATAACGCAAATATCTGATCAGCCAGTCACATGGCACCAACTCATGCGACACATGTAGCCATGGTCAAGACAACCTGGAGACTTTCAAACTAAGCTGGGGAAGAAATTATTTAAGTGAGTTTGAACGTGGTATGGTTGGGCCAATCATTTTCTGGCATTTTCTGATAAAAACATCTCTAGTATTTAGAGAGGATGGTCCAAAAAAGCAAAAAAAATATCCAAGGAGTGGCACTCAGAAAGTGCATTTTTCATTGCGGATGTCAAAAAAGGTAGAGACTGGTTAAACTGCTTTGAGCAAAAATGCAACAGTAAGTCAAATAACCATTTGTTACAGTAAAGGTAGAAGACCATATTTGATTGCACAACACATCAAAGTTTACTTTAATCAAATGAATGTTGGATATTTATATAAATACAGGGAACAGATGAATGGTGCCAATCCATGATCAGAGTACACATGGTGACTTCTGTGTACTGAAGTAGATTATGTGGGAATTTTTATGGGCACAGATAATACAGATAATAAAGACACTTGGAAAATAAATGTGTGTCCCACTAACACATGATGAAACTAACTAATGAGATATTGATTTCCCCGAAGCCTAGCACACAGACAGTAACACAGCCTAGAACACCTGCTTTAAAAGAGGATTATTTTAACTAAGGATTAAAAATCAAATTAAAAATCAAAATCAGGATTATAGGCAATAAATGTCTTCATCATTCTGGGACAACTGCAATCATAGATCTGAGTCAGTGCTACTCATCCTGAAATGAGTCTGATCTTCACTAGATAATACAAATCAAAACAAAGAAGACATGCATGTATAATTGCTCTCATTTATTGCAATAGCATTTCCAAAATATGACAATGTGCATATATGCAATGAGTAATAAATCTAAAGATTTAATTACACATGGATCAATGTTAATGTCAGTAAATGTGAATATGGTTACTGCTAGCTTCCAGCCCTGAGGTCATTTTCCACTTAATGTAAAATCTAGTGACCAGTTATCTAATCAGCAGAGACAGTGAAGCAGACAGAGGGAGAGACGGGAAACACAGGAATATGTTTTCACCGAACTCAAATGTGTTAAGTCGGTTTAAGGAGAAGTTTGAGAATTTTCCAAATTAGAAAAAACAAACAAACTACTGAATCCGTGCTGTAAAGCTACCAAATGGATACAAGGAAGAAAGGTAAGCTTTCCAATAACCATACAAACATGACAAAGAAAGGATTTGATGTGGTTTCTCTTTACTCAAGGCACAAAGGCGCAAAGGTGAATATTCTCAAGTTGCATGTCAGGCAGGGACTGTGGGAAAATAACTAAGACTGGGGAAGGAGGAGTTGAACCTTGTGTTTAATTTTAACAATAAAAAACAAACTACCCTGCCTACTGTTAGTTATATTTTACTGCACCCATGTACCATAAGTAAATCCTGAAAGTAGGATGAACCAGACACATGCATGCACACAGCCCTTTTCAAAAGTGCTTTGCATTGCAATGATATCAGAAAAAGTATAAAATAAGCCAAACACAAACAACATGGTGTTAATGATGTTAATTGCTGATATTTTAGCTTCTTTTGACATTTTCTTTGTTTTCTGTAGAGTTTATTACACTTTTTTTCAAATATCTTTATCAAACTGATCCCAATTGAATGTTTGTTTTGTTTTGTTTTATAGGTGGTGCCATAGAATTAAGGCTTATGGTGGTTGGTAGCAGTGGACCTTCTCAGTTCCTACTAACCAATGCCATACTTGGGAGAGAAGTTTTTTCTAAGGATGTCACCAGCCTTTCTGGCAGCACAAAGAACAACGGTGAGCTGGCAGGTAGACGAGTGGCAGTGATCAATGGACCAAACATCTATGATAAGGATATATCTAAAGCCAAGAGGAAGATGGAGCTAAGAAGGTCCAAGTGCTTATGTATACCTGGTCCCCATGCCTTTCTTGTTGCCTTTGACATGGAGAAAATCTCCCCCAATGACGTGAGAACCTCCAGACTGATGAGGGAACGCTTTGGAAGACACTGTCTGAGACACGCCATGGTCCTCCTGGCCTATGAGGGAAATCAGGATAGAGCTGCCTTGGAAGACAGGGTGAAGAAGAGAGACTGGCATCTGCGAGAACTCATCGAAAAGTACGGCGGACACTTTCACCTTTTCAACAAGAACTGGAGAGATCGAAGCCAGGACAGAGAGCTGTTGAAGAAGATAGAGCTGATGGTTGCCTCGTTAGGAGGGGGCTACTTCTCCAGCAGAACTTTCCAGAAGGCAGAGGACTGTGTAAAGAAGGAGGAGAATAAGCTTAGGAAGCAGCGAGCAGCAGAGATAGAGAAGGCATGGGCTGAGATGGAAAAGCAATACATGGAAGAGGAGCTGTATTTCCAGAAGGATGCCTATACTGCCAATATTGGCGCAGAGATTAGAGCTCAAGCAGAGATCGACAACAGCTGGCTCAGGACGTCCCTAGCCAGAGGCCTGGGGACAGGTTTTGTTGTGGGGGCTGTGATGGGTGCGCTGGCTGGGTCTATAGAGGGCCCAGGAGGGATGGTTCTCTATGGGCTCATAGGTGGTGCAGTGGGTGGATCGGCAGGGGGAACAGCACAGGTGGCAATAAAGCATATGGACAACAGAATGGCCCCAACTGCCAGACTGAACTTCAACTCAATCTTTATCAACCGCTTCTTTGCAGCTCCTCGTACATGACATAAGGAACTGACTGATGACCTGATGAAAATAAAAAACTTACTCTTTGTATCCAACTTCTGCTTAGGTAGCTTTCTGACTTACTTGATAACAAAATAGATAACCGTCTTAAGCCCTTTTTAATTTCAAGCACATACGTGACTCTCAGTGTAGTATGCCACTGTTTCGACAGAAAACTTGAAAGGTTTCTAGTGGCATCAATTCAAACTGTGACAGCCAGTTTAAACTATAAATAGGCCTCTTATAAATAAATGAAGCTGTCATTTTAGCACATTTATAGTAGATTTGTGTGCACACTTTACATTTTATTCTACCTTCACCTCTTCCTGGTGCCTTGCTGTGGATTAGTTGAAGTGCAGCTCAAATAACATGTAGGGCGGAGTCTTAGCTGAACACGCCATTATCTATTGCGCTGCCACTTTCCGAAACAATCCGCATACCTTAGTACACCTGCTCAGAGCGAACCAGAGAAGTCTCTGTGTATTATTAACTAAAATCACGAGTAGAAGCAGTGGCGACACCGCTCCTACCCAGAAAAGATCAACTAGGTAAAGGTAAGATCACATTTCCTTTAATGCTTTTCAACAAATGTGTCTGTTTTCACAAAGCTACCTGTGTGCTGATTTCCTGTTAGTCCTCTCAATCCTTTATGGGCATGTTGCATAACCTAAAACTGCTTCCTATGTGAGTACAAGGGAGTCCGAATTGAGGATTACACATTACATTAACACAATCTTGAGAATTTAGTGGGATCATCTTTGCTTTGAGTCACAGCTTCCTCATGACACAAGAAAGCTATTTGGCTAACACCAGTTTGACTGCATATTTAGCTGCCCCTGTTTGTTATCTGTCTGCTGTTGATCACACTGGCTGTGACAGTGACAATCAGAACACGCAGAGATAGAAAGTGATTACGGGGTAAAGTTAAATGGCAAGGCATTAAAATATAATCATGTCCAGTTCTTTCTGCCTCCTTAGTCTGTGTAGAATGAGAGTAATCCATTCTGTATGAGAACATAATGTTGAAAGAACATGACACCCTGAATCCCAGTGAAAATATTTCTGTCATGAGTAAATCTGCCTTCTTTCACGCCTTTACATTGTCAGCGAAAAGTGAGCTACTGAATATTTACTATTGTTTAATAAGCACAGATTTTAAAGTCAAACCTTAAGTATCTGTGTGTAAAATCTTGGGCTGTAGTGGCACTAAGGGGTCCAAAGTGTGCCTAGAAAATATCCCACACGTCATTACACAAATACCACCAGCCTGAACTGTTGATGCAAGGAAATATGGATCCATGCTTTTGTTTATGCCAAATTCTGATCCTAATATCTGAATACGGCAGCAGAAATTGAGAGTCATTTTTCCAGTCTTTTCTTGTCTAATTTTGGTGAATCTGTGCAAACTGTAGCCTCCATTTCCTGTTCTTAGTTTACAGAAGTAGCACCTGGTGTGATCTTCTGCTGTTGTAGCCCATCTGCTTCAAGGAGATGCTCTTCTGCATACCTTGGCTGTAGCGAGTAGTTATTT
Organism: Tylochromis polylepis; assembly: GCA_015107715.1. Lineage (NCBI taxonomy): Eukaryota > Metazoa > Chordata > Actinopteri > Cichliformes > Cichlidae > Tylochromis > Tylochromis polylepis. The sequence continues at coordinate 38,086 of VVHJ01002175.1, forward strand.
GAGTTATTGTTGCCTTCCGTGAAGCAGTCTGGTCATTCTCCTCTGACCTCTCACTGGATATGATCTCTTTTTCAGACCATCCTCTGTAAAACCTAGAGATGGTTGTGCAGGGAAATCCCAGTAGCCTGATTTTCTGCCATCAAGAACTATGCTATCTTAAAAGTCATTTAAATTACTTTCTTCCCCATTCTTATGCTCAGTTTCAACTTCAGCATGTCATTTTTACCATTTCTACATGCCTAAATGCATGAGTTGCTGCCATGTGATTGGCAGATTAGATATTAAACGGGCGCACCTAACAAAGTGGCCAGTGAACGTATGACTGATACACTTGACAAATCATAAAACATGTGATAAGCATCTTGTAGTATGAGAAACAGTGACTAGTGCTTTTGATACTTGTGTACCGTCATAGTCCTGAAGTAAAAACCTGAATGCAGGATTTATCTTTTACACCATTATCTGTTAAAAACAGAAATCAACTTTTGAAGTTCTATTGTTAACAAGATGGTTTCATGACATTTGTTTATCAAATGACTTCTGTTGGCACTTCTCACTTATTCTTAGATATCACTTTTGTTTTATTCTTTGCTTTACTATTCAGACACAACACTCCCTCAAAAGACTTCGATGTGCACAGCAGGTAAAAGCTCTGTTTCTTACTTTTTTCTGACATAATTTCTTTTTCAGATTATGGCCTCTACTATCTGCTTGCTCCCTGAGAAGCACTTCTTGTGCTTTCTGTGTAGGGACATCTTCACCAGCCCTGTAACCATACCGTGTGGACACAGCTTTTGCTTGTCCTGCCTGTCCAAATACTGGACACGACATCAGTCCAAATACTGCCCTCACTGCAGGAGATTGTTCACAGACAAGCCTGACCTCAGTGTCAACCGCATACTGGCAGATGTATCTGAAAACTACAGGAAGTCTCGACCACAGAAACCACCAGATGAGGAAACGGTACTCT
>VVHJ01002175.1:39081-50203 GCA_015107715.1 Tylochromis polylepis
TTTTTTTTTTTTTGTGGGGGGGGGGGGGGGGGGGGCTTTTATCTGTTATCTAATCACAGGTGATCTAATGTGATAAATCTAGTGTATTTTTGTGTGCTGATGCAAAGTGTTTGCACATTCACAGGTTATAGACGTTAACCAAATGATTCAGGAAAGGCTGCAGAAGATAGAGAGACTGAAATACTCTCTCGGGCTGCAAAAAGTGAGTTGAAACATCTATAAAACATAAGCATGTGTAACATAATTTAAATCTTTATTATTTTACTTCACGTCATTAAACGATGTTGCTGTCAAATCAGAGCTCTTACCTCAGAGAGGTGCGAGAGAGTCAGAAGATCTTCTCTGCCCTTGTACACGCTATGGAGAAGAACCATAAAGCAGTTGTTGCTGCAGTTGAGGAGAGGCAGAGAGAAGAGGAGAGCAGAGTAGAAACACTGGTCAAAGAGATCGAACAGGAGATTGAGGAGCTGAGGAAGGAGACCAAAGAACCCGACCCTCAGATCTCTGGTGATCAGAGTGCCAAGGTAAGTTATCTCCATCTACTGTAGAATGCATGAATATGATGATGATGTGATTTGAAGCATCATTGTAAAGCCTTTCCAACACTGTGAACACTATTTAGCCCTGTGAGATGAAGGACTGGTCCAAGGTTACCATAGAAACTGATCCTTGTATTGGGGTCACCAGAAGAGCACTGTCAGACGTGTTGGAACAAATAAAGTTAGAAGTCAACAGACTCTCCAAAGCTGGTGAGTGATGCTGTTTTAATCTTGCATGCATCATGTCAATCTTATAAGATAAATTCATTGAAATTAATGTTTCTTTTTCCTGTTGTTCGTTCTTTAGAACTTAAGAGAATAGAGAAATACTCAGGTAAGGTTCTCGCTGTGCAGAAATACATTTGATCAACTTTACAAAAATTACTAAGGGATTGAAGATTATTTTGTGGATAATATCAAAAATATAACCATAATTGAGCTTCATTTTGAGTTAAAAATGAAACTGCATGAATTTTCAGCTGTCGTGAATAATTTTTGTACAGTTCCTTAGTGCACTGTTTGACTTTTTCCTCGTTTTCTTCTTTCTTTGCTCTTTTTTCTTTTTAGTGGATGTCAACCTAAGTGCTAAAACAGCCCACCCTTTCCTTTGGGTCTCAGATAACAGAAAGCAGGTGAGGCACACAGATAAGCTTCAGGAAGTACCGGAGAACCCGAAGAGATTTGACAGAGTGGGAAATGTTCTGGCCAAAGAAAGCTTTGCTGGCGGGAGGTGCTACTGGGAAGTGGAGGTTGGGGAAAAGATAGAATGGACCCTAGGTGTTGCCAGACAGTCTGTAAACAGGAAAGGCAAGTTCACAGTGTGCCCTGCAAATGGTTTCTGGACTGTAAGCCTGAAGGCTGGAGGCCAGTACATTGCAAACACCTCTCCTGTCACCCAGTTGGCTCTAGACCAACGACCCAAGAAGTTTGGGGTTTTTCTGGATTACACCGAAGGCCGCGTGTCCTTCTACTGCGCAGACTCTGGAGTCCACATTCAGACCTTCATGGATAAATTCACAGATCGGCTCCATCCATTCTTCAGTCCTGGTCGCATGCATGGAGGCAGAAATGCAGCTCCTCTAGTCATCTGCTCAAGTTTTTGTAGCATCTAAACCTCATTCCAATTTAAAAAGAGTTATTTGTTGGTTTTTGTTAATATTTATCCAGCATGATTAATGTGTTTATTTATTTACAAAGCTATTGAACAACGAGCCACATTTTCCCTGTCAGAGCAGGCTACTGAACAAGATGGTGCAAAAGGACTACGTCAGTACACTTGAAAACTTCAATGAAACGCATAAACAGACTGAGAAAAGAAAAAAGTGTGGCAGAAAATAATAGATGGCTCTCATAAACAAACAAGTGAGTGAAAGTAGAAAAAGAGGATTGCCGAGTTGGATGGATGTGCGGGGCTGCAGGGTTGGGACAGAGGTTGACGAGAAGCAGGGAAAGCGGGTGGGGGGTGGGTTGGGGGCACAGTAAAACAGCAGGGCATTGTGCCCGTACACCAGGCACTGGGAGACACACTCAAACACATTCACGCATTCACACACCGACACAGTCGTGCACAGAAGCGCGTGCTTCTGCCCACCGCCACACAGACTCACACTGGCATCTCGCAGGGCAGCCCCATCTCCAGTGCTGTCCTGGGTGTTGGAGCTGATCGTCCCTCTCTGCTGCAGTTTACCAAACCTCAGAGAAGAGAGAGAGAGAGACAGAGAGAGAGAGCCTCCCCTGCTCTCTGGCCTTCCTGTTGACTGAACAGAATTCTCAGGGCTGTCATTCACAACTTCAGGCATTCACAGCTGAATTACAAAACCTACGGTGCTTCAGGCAAACTGTAAACTGTGGATCATCTCCGGGGGAGCAGTGAAAGTCTGGCAACCTCTATTTCAGGTAAATGTCCCTTATAATAACCATTTAATTAATAATGTTTGGATATTTAAACATTTTCCAAATGTCAGTAATGTCTTGACTATGACTTAAAAGCAAATTTGTGTGATGTGCTTTGTTAGTTTGTTAGTTTCCAGCACATGTATGTACTGGAAGTGGCTTTTCTACCACTGCATTATCTGCAAAACTTCCTAGGAATGAAATGGACATTTTAGTAATGAGATCTGGGAATATTCCAGGACCCTCTGTTATTTTAATATGGAGTATTCACTGTCATCTTCACCAAACATCACAATAATCTTTCAGAATTATACTTACTGGAGTCAAAACTCAAACTAAATAACTGAACTAAATAGTAAAATGCATCCCATTGGTCCTCAATGTCCTGCTGCACTTGTATTGATCTTGTTCTGGGTGGATCATATTAACAGTATTAGTAAAATTGTAGCTGTAATAAACAGATGACACAGGTTCTCCTGGCCCACTCTACGGGCTTTCATGAAAGCTGCTTGTGTTCCGAGTCTCCTCATGTTTTTCTGAGATAATCCACTCGCCCGGCAAGGCGTAGCTCGACACCCACAGTCGTGTCAAAGAAAGCTATTCTCTGTGGTTCTCACTGGAATCCAACAGGCCTCCCAGCCTGATTCCAAATATTTATGATAACTATATGCTCCAGTAGTCTTTTCATACTTTACTAATGTTATGCTAGTGCTCGTTGTGGTAAATAACAACAGCATGTGATGTAATATCAAGTGTGTCTCTGAGAGTTTTGCTGCACTGCTTGTTTGATTACTAGGAGAATAACCCGACTGGTGCGACTGTTTTATGTTTTCTGAATTTTAGGATATCTGCCCGCGTCAAACCCAAACTGACCTCATCAACGTCATCATCCACAGACGGAAGAGTGGACCACAGCATTTCTAGCAACATAGACTGTCACATTTCTTTGTGGGACTATAATTTTGGCCTGTGCAGAGACTAAAATATCAGAGACAAGTCCATCTTATTCAAATAACACCTTTCGCCATGGCTACCACGGGCATGCAGTTGCTGGGTCTGATCCTTTCCATCGTGGGCTGGGTGGGTGGGTTAATAGTTTGTGCCATCCCCTTGTGGCGGGTCACCGCCTTCATCGGTAACAACATAGTGACAGCTCAGATCATTTGGGAAGGCCTTTGGATGAATTGCATAGTACAGAGCACAGGTGAGATCCAGTGTAAGGTGTATGATAGCTTGCTGGCTCTACCCAGCGACATGCAGGCTGCCCGCGGCCTCACTGTGTTCTCCATCTTGCTCTGTGGCCTGGCTCTGACTCTGGGGGTCCTAGGAGTCAAGTGCACTAAATGCATCGGCGTAAACAGCCTTAAAGCCCGCATTGCTCGCATTTCTGGTTCCCTTTTTGCCATCTCAGGGTTCCTTTACCTTGTGCCCGTCTGCTGGACTGCCCACTCCATCATCAGGGATTTCTATGATCCACATGTGGCAGCTCCACACAAGCGTGAGCTTGGCCCTGCCCTTTACATCGGTTGGGGGGCGTCAGCTTTGCTTCTAATTGGGGGGTCACTGCTCTATGCGGGGTCAAGTCCTCCCGGAATTCCAGGCTCTCCCACTTTCAGCAGTGGAGAGAGCAGTCCACGCAGGGCACCTGCCACACAAGTCAAAGGTTATGTCTAACATGTCTGAAGGCCTTCCACAAATCCACCCCAAATGATGTCAAACCTGTCTTTTCTCCTCTTGACACTGATCCATTTAATTATTTTTTATTAAGTGTCACTCCACTTTGCTTTTGTTTTCTTTGAAGAACGCCACAGGAGGCTGAAAACTGAACTTGTTTTATTATTTCATACCTGATACCCTTCAATAACATTTTTCTCTGTCTGCCAGTTAAATACAATAAAAGTTGTATCCTCTGTGGAGGAAAAACGGTGTGTGTTTACATTTTTACCATTACATATATATAAAAGCTCTTTAAAATACTTGTTTTACGAGGAAAAACCTTTGAGTCATTTATGTAAACACTACGCTGGGTTCTGCTGAATGGAGAAGAACAATAGAACAATGGAGATGTGTGTGCATTTGCATGTGATGCCATATTTTTCATTGTGTGTGTTGTTCTACCTTCCATCTCGTTTTCCTTATCTCAGTTACTCTGTACGGCAGGGACAAAGAAAAATACATGATCGTGCTATTTCTTGTAATAAAATCACACATTGCTCCAGCAGATAATTGTATGATAACAAGCAAAAACCAGATCGAGCATGAATCACTATCTTCCTTTGCACGTGTTCATGTAGTACAATTACAAGCACCATCTTTATTCAGGAAAACCTTAAACCTGAGTGATTGCACTGTAGGTGACTGTAATGCATTAACCTATCAGTTAGTTTGCTTTCTGTCTATGACAGCAGAAGACAGAGCAACACAATGCCACTCTATAGAGCATTACAGCACCACAATAACAATAGCCACTAGTGTTCCAAGTGCCAGGTAGTGACTCATACATGACCTAAGTAGGCCTATACCAGTGCTGGTAGAGTAATGATGTAAATACTGTAAGTCTGTGGTATTTTACTGTACGCTTACAAAGAGGACAACAGAGGGAGACGAGTGCACTAGTCACATTGTAAATAATGAATGGAGTGCTTCGAAATGGCTTCGAGGTATGGTGTCAACGCAATTCTTAACAACGACAGTAACAAAGAGTTAACGCAGAGGTTGACTACATGAAAGTGAACTAAAGAGCTAATGAGTGCATCGTTTACAAGGAGGCAATAATTGCACACGCCACTGACTTTGGACATCACTGCTGTGTATCCAGTTCATCTGAGATCTACTTTCTAGAGCCCTAGAGTTCCCTGAGTAAATACAAACACTGATAATTGTCCGTGAAGGCTTTTGGTGTGAGAGTGCTGCAGTACATGTGCAGTGGGGTATATTTCTTTTCTCTTTCATTAGGCTGTAAAAATCAAGGGTACATGTGCAGAAAATATGAAATAAAGACAAACAAACAAAAATTATATTGGGATTTGGTTGTTTCCAAAGTCACCATAACCTTAAAATAAATGTAGCCTAATGAATTGAAGAAAAAAGAAACATTTTTCCTAAAGCTATTTTCATAATCCCAAAAGTATGTTTAAGTTTTAACATAATTTAAAACCACTTCCTTAAAGTCAGAATCCATCCATCTTCCTCCTTTTATCCATTTCAGGGTCTGGCTGGCTGGAGCCCATCTGTCTTAGGGCAAGAAGCAGGGTGCACTCTGGACAGGTCACCAGTTCCACACAGGAAGGCCCCAGTTGGCCTGTGGATTTGAACCCAAGATGTTGCTGCTGTGAGGTGCCGTAACCATCATATCACCCTGCTGCCAAAGTCAGATTCCTACATGGAAACTTTTACTCAGATAAAAGTATTATTATCTATTATGATCAAGAAATAACCCACTGTTTGTCTGTGTTAGACCGTTACATAGAACTTTGATCATGCTTTTAAGTGATTTGCTGCATGTCAAAGTGTCCTGGACTACAGAAAGATGATTACTGAAACCATGAAAATCAAACCTGCCATGGGTGTTTAATTATATTTTTGGATGTTGTTGCACCTTGAGCACCAACTAATACACATCACTTTACACTGATGAATGTTCAATGTACTTTATCAAAGAGCATAATTCATAGCTGCTTCTTCTTCTTCTTGTTCTTTTGGCTGTTTCCTTTAGCGAAGGATCTTCTCTTTTCCTTCTGCCTATCATCTCCATATTCAACATCTTTTGTCTAATATATCCGCTATCTGTCCTCTACACATGTCTAAATCATCTCAGCCTTGTCTCTCTAAGTTTGTCTTCAAACTGCTCAACCTGAGCTGCCCTTCTGATGTACTAGGAAGAGCTTCATTTCTATCTTGTCCATTCTGGTCACCCTCAGTGAAAATCTTAAAATCTTCAGCTCTGCCACCTCCAGCTCCAGCTCCATTTTTTTTTTGTTACCATCTCTATACACCATAGCAGGTCTCCCTACCATCTTGTAAACCTTCCCTTTCACACTTGTTGCTATCCTTGTGCCACAAATCACCCCTGACACTCTGCCTGCACTGGCTTCTTCACCTCTCTTGCGTGCAGTACGTTCCTTTGGCTAGTTGGCACCCAGTATTTAAACTTGTCCACCTTAACTATCCCTACTCCTTGCAGCTTTACCCTCTCATTCAAACACACATCTTGACTTTCATTCCTCTTCTCTCCAGACCATACCACCACCTGTCCAAGCTCTATTCCACTTTCCCCCAAATCTAACTACAGATCACAATTTCATCTGCAAACGTCACAGTCCACAGAGACACCTTCCTGACCTCATCTGTCAAACCTATCTGTCACTATTGCCTCAGAACCAGTCTCTAATGTAATTACACCCTCACCTTAAACCAGTCTGTCACTCCTACCACACATCTCATCAATGACTTGCTGATATCGCATATTTTATATAGTTTTCTAAAGCGGTAATCATCATGTCGAGGTTTTTCTCAACAAAAAAATAAATTCAATAAATTAAAAAAAATGCAGCCGTCATTGCGCATACTCACCGCGAGAGGGAGACATTTCATGCGTGTCGCTGTTTCTGCGACGGAAGTGGGAAGTCAGAGGAGGCTATACCTGTTGTACAGCTGTGCTCCGTGGCTAACCGACGAGCTAACAGCTAACCTCCGTGGTGAAAGTATCGGGATCCGCTAATCAAATAAGTCACCTCGACAGCCACTCTGAGACTCTGAGTTTAACATGGGAAAAGGTGGAGGCACATTTGAGAGGCTTCTCGGTGAGTTAACAGCACATGCGTAAGTTGAGAGTAAAATAAGCAACTACAAGGCAGAGTGCGATGTTTTCCAGCGTATTGTTTTGACAGTCGATCGGGCTGTGGCTCCCAGGCCAGCTAGCTTTTTTTTTTTTCTTAGCTTGCTAACAAATTCGCTGCTATTGTTCGAAGGCCAAGAAATGCTAAGAAGTTAGCTGAAGCGAGCAGTTTTAACTCAAAGTCTGGTCCAGTTCTTGTGTTATCACCTCGCCTTGCAATAACACAAGTTAAGCTAACCAAGGCTGTTGTTGTGTTCCTGTGCGTTTCACGGTAATATACGATTAGCTGTTACTTCACACATTAACTACCCATAGCCAAGGAAACCAGGCAGACAAACACAACGCTGGTATTCGTGAGGCACTCTGTTGTCCTGAGTTTTTATTTTTATTTTTTTTCAGACCACAACAGGTTGATTAGCTGGCTGACACCTATCTATAATTAACGACTGAGATACTTTGACATTAGCGTAGATCTATACATGGATCACAGATGGCTAATAGTTGCTTTTACTCCATGACTAATCATAGAAAACAAGGCGTCTCTGTCGTAGCATGTTTCAACAGTTACCTTGGTTTAAAACGGGTCCCAAGTGAATTTCCAGTTATGTAACAAGAAGTTTCTTGGGCTACAAGAATGGCCAGGTTAACTTGTTAAAGCGAACCTGGATGAAAAATTGGTACACCTAGTAAATATCAAATTATTTTGTGAAGTGTCAAATGAACACGCAGCTGTACCTATTGATTACTATAAATCAATTTCCAGACATTTTAGATCTCTTTAGTTCAGCTGGAGAGTTTTGCCTGCTCTGCTTCGAGGCCGAAATATCAAAGTGTTTGTATTAAAACCATCAAATAGGTTAAATCTTGTGTTTGATTCTTCTCATCAGTGATGGAAATCAGGAGCTGGTTTCAGATTTTTACTCCATTAAATCAAATGCTGCCAAACTTAACGTTGCGGTCCCAACTCGTTTTTCTCAAGGAGTCGAGGAGTTTTACTCCAATTCAAACATGTGTATTCACATGAGGTGAAACTAAATTTAGCACTCAGGTCCACGTTTAAAGCTAACAAGAATGAGAACACACGAGAGAAAGATATACAGAAACAAGGAACAGAAAACATATTTGCAGTGTCATAGAGAATGAATAATTTTTTTTTTAAAAGTGTCCGGTGGGTATTGCAAATACAGAATTGGTTTCTTTGTTACGATTGGCTGGGAGCAGCAGACACAGAAACAGGCTTAAAGCCTGGTGGTTCGTGATACTCTGTGCCCTCCTGCCTGAGGGGAAGGGGGACAAACACTGCATGTGCTGTGTGACTGGGGTCTTTCAAGATAGAGGAGGCCCTTTTCCTCCATCTGCTGGCGTAAATGTCAGTAGTGGTGGAGAGGCCCTCAGCAGAGGCGTCTTCTCTGCCATCTTCATGCCACTCAGTTATGCAGGAGAACAGGATACTCTTTCCCTACAAATCTGCAGAATAAGTTTAGGACTGAGCTACCAAGTTCCCTGTACTGAGACCTCCTGAAAAAGTAGAAGCGCTGGTGTTTCTTCTTAACCAGGAAGGAAATGTTGTGACACCAGGTCGGGTTTTCGGTGAGATGTACACCAAGGCTGGAGACCACTTCCACAGTTGTTCTACTGATTTGCAGGGGTGGGAGCTAGTCTTTGCACCTTCTAAAAAGCAAAATCATCTCCTTTGTTTTCTTGAAATTGATGCAGAGATACTACCCCTGCACCAACTCTGCAGTTGTTTACCCCCTGCCTGTAGTTAGAATCATTATCGTTGTTGAAGCATAAGTTTTCCCCGACTTTCAAAGTATAGAGAAGCAGATAGAAAGCTCTGAACTGAGTAATGCACACCTCCAAACCTATGATCAGATTCGCAGTTTATAGCAAATGTCATATGTATTTAAAACATTTAATCTTTTTAAAGATGTTTAACTCAAAATTAAACCATCATTATTTGTGGGTGATTGCTTAATTCACAGCACACATCTTCCAGTTTAACATGTAATAAGATGATATTTGGTTCCTAAAAATCGGGCAGTTTTTTTATTTTATGATTTGCAAACAGGTCATTTGTTGTGGTGAAAGTTGTATTACGTTCCACTTGTATTTAGGAATGCAAATCAAGACCAGTTTCCAGCTATTAAATACATCACAAACAGATGCCAAGCAGGCTTATCATTTCCTGTTATCGGTGCTTTCCTGCTTTCCTCACAGTTCCACAGGGCATAACAAATGTTAGACCCAGGACAGTAGTGCTTTGGCACACCTGAATCACGTGCAAGGCTATGTTTTTCTGACAGCAGAACTCACGGAAGCTTCTGTAACAATAAAATATTTATAGTTATCCCTACGGATGATGATATAATAAACAAGGTTTGACACCTCAAACCTACTGTTCTTTTGTGTAGTAATAGTTTGAATTGTCTTACAAAATCCATCTAGATTCCTACATTACTACAGATTTTGTAATGTTTCTGTACAGCTTAAAGCATGTGGAGGAAGGGTTTGTTCATCTGTAACTAGTTTCGCGTAGCAGATATCGTAGAAACCATTTGACAGACATGCATGTTAAAGCTTTCTGTACTCATCTGCAGATAAAGCCACCAGTCAACTGCTTCTGGAGACTGACTGGGAATCCATCCTGCAGATCTGTGATCTCATTCGACAGGGAGACACACAGTGAGTGATTCTGCCTTCGTCCCCTCTACATTCACATCCCCCAGCAGCTGAAGATTAATACAGCTTCGTCTATTGTCTTCAACATTTTTGAAATAAACATACTTGAGAGAGTTTATTTATTGAATTTATGCCTCTGGTTCTGCATTAAACAATATCTTGTGTTTTGTCCTTGCAGAGCTAAATATGCCATTGGGGCCATTAAAAAGAAGCTGAATGACAAAAATCCACATGTGGCGATTTATGCACTTGAGGTAAGACGTGTGGAAAGTATACAATCAATAATACAAAGTGTCACTTGCCTGTAAACATAGATAGTTTGATTTTTGCTTTGGTTGGTGTGTTCTCTTGTTTTGTCACCCAACTGTGGGCAAAAGCAGACTTGGCATCTTGTGTGTTGGGGTACTGAAAATAATGCAGCTTCTCTCTTCAGGTCCTGGAGTCAGTGGTGAAGAACTGTGGCCAGACGGTGCACGATGAGGTGGCGAGTAAGCAAACCATGGAGGAACTGAAGGATCTACTTAAGGTGACATTCATTTTATCTACTCCCTCTCTGCTCAGTTCCTACCGCACTCTTCTCAATGTCATTCAGAGATGGCCTTTGTCGTCTTTTCATTGTGAAGCTTAATTTGCTGGCAGAGGTGGGGCAGAGCAGTTGCTTTTGCTTAATCAATGAAGAGTTTAGTCTTTAGTCAAACCGTAGTGAAAAACACCCGCTACAGATTCTTGGAAACCCTCCTGAAAGGGTCTCAAAACACAAAGGTGTACATGTTATTGATGTTAAAGTAAGCAGCCACACAGTCATCTCATATTCAAGTAGCTGATACTAAATGAACTTTTTAAATAACAGGTTCAATTCAATTCAATTCAATTTTATTTATACAGTGCCAAATCACAACAATAGTCGCCTCAAGGCGCTTAATATTTGTACAGTAGATCGTACAATAATAGATACAGAGAAAACCCAACAATCATATGACCCCCTATGAGCAAGCACTTTGGCGACAGTGGGAAGGAAAAACTCCCTTTTAACAGGAAGAAACCTCCGGCAGAACCAGGCTCAGGGAGGGGCGGCCATCTGCTGCGACCGGTTGGGGTGAGAGAAGGAAACAGGATAAAGACATGCTGTGGAGGAGAGACAGAGATTAATAACAGATATGATTCAATGCAG